>BLSH010152860.1:267149-285459 GCA_018402905.1 Glandirana rugosa
TTACCTGCGAACTGTTTACAGTTATGACCGGCTGTGATTGGACACAGCCGGTCATGTGGTAAAGAGCCATTTCATTGGCTCATTTACCCTGATCGGGAACGGGCTGTGTCCAAGGGACATGCCTCGTCCCCGATCGCCGCGCTGCGCGTCCCCGGGGACGCGCACGAGCCGCGGCCATGTGAAGCAACAAAGTGACCGGCTGTGATTGGACACAGCCGGTCACGTGGTAAAGAGCCAAATGTATTGGCTCTTTACCACGATCGGGGGGAGACACAACCCCCCGGCACAGAAGCGATCCGAGATCGCCGCTCTGCGGGCCCCCGGGGGCCCGCAGTAGGGGCGAGAAGCGGAGGACGTCATATGACGTCCTCCCGGATCGACGGCCAGTCCCTGCCGACGTCATTTTACTATACGTCGGTAGGGAACTGGTTAAGGCACACACATTACAACCTGCTCCAACACTATATAGTAACCGTTAGTGAAGTATAAAACTTTTTTACTTTAGCGAGAAATCTTTATTTGAAGAGTTCTTTACATTTTCCATTTGTGTTCAACATACAGGGAAGAAAAGAACAACTCGGAGGATACCTAGCCTCCTGCTGTGGAGTTTGAATAGTAGAACTTGCCTTCTGCCTTTTCAACAATAGATATCAACTCCAGCTACCACTGTCTCAAAGACGTTTTCTTTGAGGATTCCATAGAGGAAAGCCTTAAGAGCATCCCAGTTAACATTAGGGCTGAGCCCCTGCTACATTCCTTCCACGTACCCAAACCTGGAAGGTTTTCCAAAATGAACTAAACCAGGGGAAGAAAAAAGCAATGCAAAAATAAGAAAATAATTGCATAGATGTTTTTCAGGAGGCAAGGAACCTCCAGCCATGTAGTTTGAGTGGCAGAGTTAGGGTTCAATAGGTATTCTCCTTTTCCCTTTCAACAACAGTTATTAACTCCAGCTCCCAGACTTTTTCGTAAATGTACTTTGAGGATTCCCCAAAAGTAAGTCTTGAGAGTGTCATAGATAGCATACAAGGAATATGGATAGCAGATTCGGGATGTCACTGTCTGGTGAAATAAGGAGGGCCAGAAGGGATTTAGCTCCCACGTGTCCGCATCCGGAAGTTTTTGTAAAATGAAAAACAACAATGCAAAAAAAAAAGAAAAAAATGAAACAGGTGTTTTTCAGGAGGTTCTAAGCTTCCAGACATGCAATGCGAATAGTAGGCAGTTCAATAGATACTCTGCTTTTCATTAGCAGACATCAACTCCAGCCCCCATTGTCTCAAAGACTTTTCAACTTTTAGTATCTCTTCTTTGAGATTCTCCAAAGGAAAGCTTTGAGAGTGTCCTATGTAACATTAGTGTGGGCTGAACTCCAGTTGCATACAAGACATATAGATAGCTGATTAGGAATGTCACTGTCTGGTGAAAATAGAATTGGACTGACCTCTGGATTAAATAGAACTTTGGTGAACAGTAGCAAGAAACACTACATTACCCATCGCTAGATCTACTCTAGAAAGTGACCCATAAATAGGGGATTAACAAGTATATTGGTTCATATCAGGGTTTTTGAATCTTCAAATATCTATCAGGCCCATCTCCCATGCTTGTGTTGCCAATTAAGTAAGTGGTCGCCCAACAACACTCCAATCAGTCCCAAGTCTATCCTATCCTTGACATTGTTGAAATAAAAAAGAACAATGGTAGTTAAGTCTCTATTTTTACTCAAAATATATGCAAATTGTTTAAGTACATGGAATCTGGAGGAGGGATATTGGTAAAAATAGAAAGAGTAACCCCCCACAGTGAAATGCAAAAATAAAACATATCTACCAGCCTCATCAATGTGTATATGCCTGCAGGTTACTACTTTTATGTTTGAGAGTGCTTACGCCTCTTGAGTATTAGGTGTGGCAGGAATGTAAAGTTTGTGTTATATTGTGATCTGCAAATGAGATTCATAATATCTTTTGTCAAATGTGTCTCCTGCAGGCATACTATAGCTGGGTAGTAATGTGCCAATGCATAAAACAATGTTTTACTTCTAACTGGTTCATTTAACCCTCCTACAACCCAAGAGTTTAACATGAGTGTTTTTTCCTAGTCATTGCAAGAGCAGACCTGAGTTTCAGTCCAGAGAGTCCCTGTTCTATGGTGTGATCTGAGGTAGCTTGGGTTATTCAAAGACACTCCCCGCAACACCTCACCCTGCATGGGTGAGAATCCCTGAGTACAACAATATCTCCACAACTGCCCCCTTTAAAGGGGCCACAACATACATATGTGGGGAAATGTACCTTCCATTCAGGACATACTGCCAGTGTCTTGTAAAATGGGTATAATTGGTCATTTAATTGGGTACAAGCATATGCTTGAAGATAACATATTGTCAGGTCTCTCTAATGAAACATCTAGACAGTAAGTCAAGTTTAACAGTAAGCTATGGTCAAAAAGCAAGAAAAAAACATGGAACATATGAGACCTTATCCCTACCAGTTTCCAAAACCAGAATATACTACACTAAATAGCCAGTGGGGGAAAATGCATTCAAAAGATCCACTCAGAATGAGCTGCTGTTACTGTTTGAAAGGAAGACGTTTTACCGCTGTGTATAGGATCATATGATTAAGTGCAGAGACTACATTGGTCTGGTACATGTTGTAAGAATTTTTTATTACTCTCTAATTGCGGCAATACTGCAGAAGCACAGTAATAGAACTGCATTTCTCACTTTGCCACCAATCTATGTTTAGATTGGTAAAACAGTGGTATAACATAGAATAGGCAATATGCAAATTCACCTGCTTTGCTTTCCTGGATTTTGGTTATTTGTGTTTGCACTTTGGTGGAAAAGTCAAGAAAACCACAGGAATTATTTATGGTAAGAATGGTAAGATTGATTTATGGGGAGTAGGGATGGACCGAACGGACCTCTGTTTGGTTCGCACCAGAACTTTCGAACACAGCGGAAGTGCGGACCCGTTTAACGAACCCCATTAAAGTCAATGGGACCCGAACATCACAAATCAAAAGTGCCCATTTTGAAGGCTTATATGCAAGTAATTGGCCATACAATGGTTAAAGGGGTCTGGGTCCTGCCCTGCGGGACATGTATCAATGAAAAAAAAGTTTGTAAAAAACCTAATTTTTAAATGAGCAGTGATTTTATTTATTTTTAAAGTGAAAGCATAGAAATGAAAAATTCCTTCCAATATAGTGCCTGTGGGGTCCCCTTAGTCTACCTGTAAAGTGGCAGATCTGTACTATGTCTAGAATCTGCTGCAGCAATAATTGCATTTATAAAGCCAAAAAAAAGGACATTTTCCCTGCAAGCTGCCTTTATTTTGCTCAGCAACAGCTGGGGAGCCAGTGTGTATAATGAGGCCGCAATGTAGTGCACTGGGAACAAGATTAGAGAATTTTGGATAAATTCTGGTATCGCTTTGACTTTGGATAGAAGTAACGGGTGCGGGAAAATTAGGCTTTGGGTGTAGGTGGTGCCTTCACACCATAACCCTATAGAGGTGCTCTTCATGAAGGCAAGACTTGGCCTTTCTGTAAAAAAAATTGCAATGATATGCACCTGTCAAACAGGTGTAGAAAAATTGGTCTTTGGGTGTCGGTGGCACCTTCTTACCGTAACCCTATAGAGGTACTCTTGATGAAAGCAAGAATTGGCCTTGCTGTAAAAAGTTGCAATGATATGCACCCCTATAGAGGTGCTCTTAATGAAGGCAAAAAAATTGCAATGATATGCACCTGAAAAATTGCTCTTTTTGGTGTTAATTGTGCCCATGAAAAATATACCAAAAACATTCTTCCAGATGAAATGATTGAACACCCTCAAAGCTAGGCAGCCTCGAAGGCCTGCATAGATTCCACTTCCCAAAAACAGTTAATACGTGACATCGGCATCAGGGGCTTCGTAGCTGGTAATCCAGGACTGATTCATCTTTATAAAAGTCAAACGGTCCACGGAGTCTGTGGACAGACGCGTTCTATGATCAGTAATGAAACCTCCTGCAGCACCGAATGCCCATTTTGAAAGCACGCTGGATGCAGGGCAGCCCAACAACTCAATAGCATACTGGGCAATTTCTGGCCAGTGGTCTATTCTCATGACCCAGTAAGCCAGTGGATTGTCAACTGAAAAACTGTCCATCTCTATTTTGGCCCAGAGGTAATCGTCCACCATGTAATGCAGACTCTGCCAATGGGATGTGGAAGCTGACAGCCCTGGGTGGCGAGGCCTAAAAAAATTCTGAAATGCATCACTATTTCGTCTACTCCAATGCTCCTTTCTTGACCAACAGAAGACTCAAAACTATGTTTTTCACGACACCGTAACCTACTGGAGTCGGGAAAAACGTCGGATAAAATCCTCTTTAATGTGACCTCAAGAGATTTTATCTTCTGCACTCTCTGTGGGCACGGGATGAGTTCTGAGACCTTCCCCTAATAGCGGTGGTCAAGGAGGGATGCCAACTAGTAATGATCATTCTCCTTTATGCCATGTATTCTTGGGTCCTTTCGCAGGCTTTGAAGCATGAGGTTGCCCATGCGCCTCAAATTTGCTGAGGCTTGAGAAGCAGACTTCTCGGGGTCACTCAGGATGACAGCATCTGGAACTTCCTCCTCCCAGCCACGTACTACTCCCAAGGGTCCTGGGGTTGGAAAGCCATCGCTTACAGATTGACGCATATCTTCCTCTTCTTTGAAGCCTACGAAAGTGCCAGAATCCTCCTCCTCATCCTCCTGTGCTATACCATCCTCCCTGTCAGTGGAGGCTGCAGAGAGGTAATGACTCGGTATAGCAGGGGCAGACTGAAGTGGGTAAGGAGGAGGAGGAAGGACAGATTTGTGCCCGTTTTGTGTGGCTTTTAGGCGCTCTTGCCAACGGGCTGAGCGGTTGCACGTTAAATGCCTTGTTAAGCATATGGTACCCAAATGGCTGGTGTTTTTGCCACGTTTGATGTGCCTGAGACACAGTTTGCAGATAGCAACAGTGCGATCTGCTGCAAATGTGCTGAAAAAGGCCCAAAAAGCTGAGCTTTGGGGAGAGGGCCGGAAGATAACATCTACAGAGTTTGATGGAATAGGGTGGCTGCTCTTTACTCTTTCTTGATGTCGGCCTCCTTGGGGTTGTGCCGCCTCACCTTCAGTTTCCTCCTCTGCTCTATCTGGCACCCCAGCCGCATCAGTGACCTCATCATCATCTCCATCTCATCTATCTTCATCATCATCAATATCACTGGAGACAACTTGGCAATACGCTGTGGCTGGGGGAACATGATCATGTTCCTGTCATCCTCAACCTCAGAACTAACATCTGAATCCAATAATGGCTGGGCACCATCAAGGAGCATGCGGCTGATGCTGTGGTCAAATAACTCAGCTGACTCCTCCATGGCTGATGTTGGGGCTATGGCAGGAATAGATGTGGACAAGGAGGCAGGTTTATCCACTCTGGCAGCTGCAGGGGACCGCACACTTGTCTCTGCTTGTGTAACAGAGGATGAGGAGGATGAGGAAGGTTTAGTAAGCCAGTCCACCACCTCCTCTGCATGCTGTGGCTGGATAGCACCAGCAAACTCACTAAACAGAGGAAATGATGCCCTGCCTGAGGACTGACCACCACATCCACCTTTATATGTGGACACATTTGTTGCTGCCCCCCTTACAGTGCCAAGGGAACATCTGCCTCTCCTTGTTGTCCTCCCAGACATTATTGGGAAGGTGGGGGTGGTGCTTATTAGCAAATGTAAAGAAGAAGTGGAAATCTGTACATAGATGCACTTTAATCAATGTAAAGTGGTGTTTGGTGCACTTTAACTACTTCCCGTCCAGTCACGTCATATGACGTTCTGAACTTTGAGTGGTGATATCTGAATTGTGCCTGCAGCTACAGGCACCATTCAGATATCGTTTTTTTCTGCCGGCGATTCTGCACAAGATAAAAGTGGTCTCAGTGGCAGATTTGCCACAAGATCACTTTTATCAGCGGCGGGAGGTGCCCCCCCTCCTGCCAGTTTCTGGTTATCTCTGCCGCTTACCGGACCCGCCAGCAGCGGCGGAGATGATCGGTTCCTCTCCCCGCAGTGTCCGTGAGCCGAGTGGCTCCATAACATGGCAGGGCGGAAGCGACGTCACAAGTCACTTCCACCCAATGTTCTTAAAGGGCCCATTTTTTTTGAACTGTCATTTTTTTCAAATTATTATTTTTTGCATTTTACTGTAAATATGAGATGTGAGGTCTTTTTGACCCCAGATCTCATATTTAAGAGGTCCTGGCATGCTTTTTTCTATTGCAAGGATTGTTTACATTTCTTGTAATAGGTTAAAAAAAAAATATATAGAGGACTGCGCTGAACAAAATCCCTTGTATGGGGGTATTGTCTATAGGAAATTGCGGGTAGGTACCCGACTCCCAATGCCTCTGGTAGGCAGGATGTGGAGACTCTGGTGGTGGTTCTTCTTGCGGGGCCAGGGCTGCTACCCCTGGAAACGACTGAAAACGTTGTTTCACATATGTGGTCAGAGGGTAAATAGAAAGGAGCGCCCAAAACGTTGAGGTAAAAATAGATTCAGTTTTGATTTTATTTGGTTAAAAACGCTAAAATGAAGCCTTCAGGATGCCACATCGAAATTTCAGCAGATTTTAACTTCCCAACGGATAAGAATTTGAAGAAATATGTATCAGCAGTAGCCCTGAAGAAGGGGGAGTTTGTTGGACCCCCAAAACGCGTTGGATTCATTTTATCGTTTTTAACCAAATAAAATCAAAACTGAATTTATTTTTACCTCAACGTTTTGGGCGCTCCTTTCTATTTACCCTCAGATTTCTTGTAATAGGAAAAAAAGTGAGCAATTTTTTTTTTTAAAAGAACAGTGTAAAAAGTAAAATAAATAATTAAAAAAAAAATTTAAAGCGCCCCGTCCCCGCGAGCTCACGCAAAGAAGTGAACGCATATGTAAGTCCTGCCCACATATGAAAATGGTGTTCAAACCACCCATGTGAGGTATCGCCGCGATCATTAGAGCAAGAGCAATAATTTTAGCACTAGATCTCCTCTGTCACTCAAAACTGCTAACCTGTAGTATTTTTGAAACATCGCCAATGGAGATTTTTAAGTTGCAAAGTTTGTCGCCATTGCGGATGCAATTTTGAAGCATGACATGTTGGATATCAATTTACTCTGCGTAATATTATCTTTCACAATATGGAAAAAAATTGGCCTAACTTTACTGCTGTCTTATTTTTTAACTCAAAAAAAGGATTAAAAAAAAAAAAAAAAAACACGCTTGTAAGACCGCTGCGCAAATATGGTGTGACATAAAGTTTTGCAACGACAGCCATTTTATTCTCAAGGGTGTTAGAAAAAATATATATATATATAATGTTTGGGGGATTTAAGCAAGTTTATAGCAAAAAAAAAAAAAAACTGGTTTTAACTAGTAAAGTCCAAGAAACAGGCCTGGATATGAGGTGGTTAATTTGAATATTCACACTACACCAGTGGTTCTCAACTCGGGACCCACCAACAGGCCAGATTTTAAGTATTACCTTGGGGAGATGCAGACTAGAATACTGCAATCACTGAGCAGCAAATTATATCACCTGTGATGTATTTCAGTTATCCTGAAAACCTGGCCTGTTGGGAGGTCCCGAGGACCGGAGTTGAGAACCACTGCACTACACTGACACACTCCATGGATACACTATAATATGTTGCAATATAGTGCATCAAACGTACAGTGATGCACAGAACTATATGGTGTTAAACTTGCAGTAACGCACACAGAAGTAAATGGCGTTAAACTTGCAGTAATGCACACAGAAGTAAATGGCGCTAAAATTGCAGTAACGCACACAGGAGTAAATGGCGTAAAAATTCAGTAAAGCACAAAACTATATGGCGTTAAACTGGCAGTAATGGACACAAAACTATATGACGTTAAATTGGCAGTAATGCACACAAAACTATATGGCGTTAAACTTGCAGTAACGCACACAGAAGTAAATGGCGCTAAAATTGCAGTAACGCACACAGGAGTAAATGGCGTAAACTTGCAGTAACGCACAAAACTATATGGCGTTAAACTGGCAGTAACGGACACAAAACTATATGGCGTTAAACTGGCAGTAACGCACACAAAACTATGTGGCGCTAAACTGGCAATAACGCACACAGAACTATATGGCGTTGAACTTGCAGTAACGCACACACAAGTTAATGGCGTTAAACTTGTAGTAACACACAAAACTACATGGCGTTAAACTGGCAGTAACGCACACAAAACTATATGGCATTAAACTGACAGTAACACACACAAGTAAATGGTGTTCAACTTGCAGTAACGCACACACAAGTAAATGGCGTTAAACTTGCGGTAACGCACAAAACTATATGGCGTTAAACTGGCAGTAACGCACACTGAAGTAAATGGCGTTAAACTTGCAGTAACGCACACAGAAATATATGGCGTTAAACCTGCAGTAATGCAATGAAATATACAGTGTTCAAACGTCACTACTCTGACATTATCTGAACTCTCCCTACTTTAGCTATACACTAATGTAAAGATTAGTGACCCAGTCTCATTACACTGCAGTGAAACTATCTGAGCTGTCCCTACTCTAGCTGCACACTATGCAAAGCTGAATGATGGTCCTCCTCACTACACTCACACTATCCCTAGACTGACACTAAACTAATATTCTACACTGACAATTGAAGCACAATAACACAGTATAGCACACTAACTAATAACACTGAACAGAGTCCTGTTCTATCTCTCTCCAGCCGAAATCGCACTGAAAATGGCTGCCAGTGAAAGAATACTTTTATACTGTGGGGCAGGAATGAGCCATGATTGGATAAAGTTATGATGACAGTGTCCAATCATGACTCTGACAGTGCTCTGTGCCCTGATTGGCTGAAGCTTTCGGTGCTTCAGCCAATCAGGGTTTGAAATGCACTGTTCAGCGCTGCAGTGCATTGTGGTTGGTTCATGGGCCCGAACAAACAGTCAGACGACCCGTTTGTTCGGATGTTTGCCGAACGTCCGTACAACGAAAGTTTGACTTGAACTTATGTTCGGGCCGAACCATTCACCCATCCCTAATGGTGAGCTCTTGCTTTTCTCAGAATAGTTTTGTTGTCTAAGTAGTTTAGCAGCTTGCTGACAAAAAGGTCGTGTGGGATACTGGGATTACCAGTCAAAAGTGGACGTCCAGAAACCCTGTACTCACTACTTTGAATTGCCCTGAGAATTGATCATTACCAAATATGTTAGGTAAACAAAGTCTCAATAAACTAAGCAGGATGTTCAAGAATACCAGTAAAGCAAAGCCTGAGTCTGCTTTCCATTGCTTTGTTTTGTTAGGCATGCCTTATTAGGATACTGTTCTCTTTAGAGCTCTGGTGATGAAAGTATGCAGATGAAGAAATTACCTTTGGTCACAGTCTGAAGTACCCCTGCAAAGATAAGCTTCACCCCAGTCCAGTGTGTCTACAAGGCTGACAAGAATGAGCTGTGTTGGTTCCTCTTGTACTTGTTCTGGGGGATCAGGAGGTGCTGGGAGAACAGTACTTGTTGGTTTGCCCACTAACCCCTTTGCCGGAGCACAACCATTCTAGTTTGGCTGCAGCATTCTTATTCCTGTTGGTGTGGGAGCTGATGCCATCTTGGGCTGAATGATCTACAGCCATGGAGTACTCCCGGTTCTTAGTCATCGGCTTCTTAGTAATCAGATATCCTATAACCAGAGGGATAGGAAAGGTAACAGACACCCAGGCAGGGTAATGATGGTGCGAGGTTGTGCGGCAGGATTAACAGCAGAAGCTCTCTTTCCTGCAACTAACTACACTACACTCCACAAGGTTTAGGAGTGTGTCTATGGGAATGTGTGACCATTTTTCCAGAAGCACATTTGTGAGGTCAGGCACTGATGTGGACTCGCTCATCCATGTCTTTATGGACTTTGATTGCGCACTGGTGCACTGTCATGTTGGAACAGACAAAACCAGAAGGGGAGAGAGAATGGGACTTTGAAGGCTGTCATTAAGATTTCCCAAATAGGAAGGCACAACAGTGGATTATATAAAATCAATATTTATTACAATGCATAATAAAAAAAAGTCCATTGCATATGGAAATATAAGAATATGTTTAAGAACAACACTGTGGACAGAACGTAAGTAAGATAGGCCTAGTCCCCGGTCGTCTTCATAAAGGCAACCGGTGTCACATCAGGGCCCCTTAGTGAGAAGATACTCTTATCCACACCGAGATTTGCGATCTCGGTGTGGATAAGAGTATCTTCTCGCTAAGGGGCCCTGATGTGACACCGGTTGCCTTTATGAAGACGTCTGGGGACTAAGCCTACCTTACCTATGTTATGTCCACTTCTTAAACATATTCTTATATTTCCATATGTAATGGACTTTTTTTATTATGCATTGTAATAAATATTGATTTTATATAATCCACTGTAGTGCCTTCCTGTTTGGGAAATCTTAGTGACAGCCTTCAAAGTCCCATTCTCTCTCCCCTTCTGGTTTTTGTGTATTCCTTTTTGGGATGTGGTGTCACGTATACTGTAGCTAAATCCACCTCCAATGTTTTCTTTGTCATGTTGAAACAGAAAGGGGCCATCCCCAAACTGTTCGAACAAAGTTGGGAGTTTAAATTGTCCAAAATGTATGGTATGCTGACGCCTTAACAGTTCCCTTCACTGGAACTAAGGGGCCAAGTCCAACCCCTGAAAAACAACCCCACACCATAATCCCCCCTCCACCAAATGATTTGGACCCGTGCACAAAGCAAGGTACATAAAGACATGGATGAGCGAGTTTGGGGTGGAGGAACTTGATTGACCTGCACAGAGTCCTGACCTCAACCTGATAGAGCACCTTTGGAATGAATTAGAGCAGAGACTGTGAGCCAGGCCTTCTCGTCCAACATCAATGCCTGACCTCACAAATGCTCTTCTGGAAGAATGGTCAAACATTCCCATAGACACACTCCTAAACCTTGTGGGCAGCCTTCCCAGAAGAGTTGAAGCTGTTATATCTGCAAAGGGTGGGCCAACTCAATATTGAACCCTATGGACTAAGACTGGGATGCCATTACAGTTTATATAAAGGTAGGCGTCCCAATACTTGTGGTAATATAGTGTATATGGACACTTGGCCAAGCCCCCCAAATTTTGAAAACTCTAAACTTTTGTCTGTTGTTGCTCCACATTGGTGACCCGCCATTGAAGCCAGCAGCAGGATGACAGCAGTAAACCATCCACTTTTAAAAAAGCATGGCTACAATGATAACTTCCATATTTGTATGCTACCTGATTCCCTTTAAGTGTCTTCGCCAATTTTGTTAACAAGAGGAAAGGGATGAAAGAGCTGGGTTTCAAAGATTCTCCCACTGGTGACAATATAACAAATTATAACAGACGTCACCTGTGTTCCAGGGCAGCTGAGGGGATCGATTAGCGGAAAAGTCAGCCCAGATCAAACAGAACTTTTACTGATCACAGGGATTCGTTGTACACCCGGGACCGGCATTTAGCCTGCTAATTCATTTATATGATGACTTATTTCCCCAAAGGACACCAGCTGCTCTGTCAGGCAGGGAACAGATGGTATTCAGTGGAAGAATTAGGAGATAACACAGCAGGTACATTCACCCTGACTTCACACGGGTCAGAAAAAACTAACTAGATGACTCACAGCACCATTAATTTCTCTCAGCCTTGAATATTGCCTATTTTTAATATTTTTAAACTATATTACAGTGGTTAAAGCGTGGAAATTATGAGCATTGTATACAGCAACATGATTATTGTAATTCAGAACAAATGGCAGTCTGAGCTCCACACCTTTGTGTCTGGTAAGGGGCTGTATATGTGTGTTGCCTTAATAGCACCTCATTGCACCTATATGGAATAAATAAGCCCAACTGCACTTTACCGCAAAACATTGCACTCGTACAAAAATGGTAAAATAAATATGAGTAGCAGGAACCATATTATAGGCTATAGGTGTCCAATCATCATCAGGCATGCTTCGATGTTCCCATGGTGACCGATTGCTAAGTTACTATCAGCACAAGATACAGAATTTTCAGACTGGCGAATTTGTGGCGTAAGACGCCCACGAATTACAACAACACATGCAAGTACTAAGGAGTGGTGAGAGCCTCCAGGCAATGCTTTACGGCTATTGCTAAAAATGCATTGGACTTAGTGTCAGCAGCAGGGAATTATGGGATACGAAGTTCCATCACAGAGCAGCTTCATTGACTCTTAAAGAGGCAGGACTACACATCCTGGCCTGCACAGCACAAAGACAAGAGAATTGTGGGAGAGGTTATAAATTAATCTGCGGGACCAGGCCCAAGACTCTCTGGCTTCCTGGATCACATTGAATGGGCCCAATCTCACTGCTGTGTGAGGGTAGTGCACGGCCTACAGATCCAGCTCCAGCCCAGAAGCAAGGGGACGTTGCCTTTCTTCTCCTGGAGGACAGTCTGCGAATATCGTGGAATCAGCTAGTGCGCTAAGACAGCAGGTCGACTGCCATCTTTATTCATCTGCATCAAGGAGAATTGTCGATCGCCTTTCCCTGCAGGAGAATTACTGAGCACTGTCAGGATTGGTGAGGGGGCTTTTGCCCACAAGCTCTATTGTCTTTCACAAAGATTACACTCTGGACACTGTGCGCAGACAACTTGTATCTGAGACACATAACAGCTGGTTACAAGACAGAATCAGTTACCCTGTCTTATTCCTCATCACTTTACCACAGTAAAGAATCCTTGTTTATGAGCTTCAATGTGCTGTGTGAAGATAGTGTAAGGCCTCACTTTTAGGACACTGCCATTTACTGCTCTTAAAGGGGACAGGTCACTGTTTTCTATATTGGTCTATCCTACATGGGGATTTTGAGGTGCTATGGGCCGGCCTGGGGATTCCCTCTTTAGTAGTACTAATACTTACGGTGATCACTAGTTTTTTGGAGGAGCTTCTCTATACTGTTTATTGCTTTACATGTTAGTAACATTTACTTGCTGCTGTAAATTGCTAATCTGACTTGTTTAAAGCAGAGTTCCAGCCTTTTAAAAGTCAGCAGCCACAAAAAGTGTAGCGGCTGACTTTTAATAATCGGACACTCACCTGTCCTAGGCTCCAGAGATGCGGCTGCCCACAGCGTTGCTCTTCTTCTACTCTTCCGTGCGGCGCAGGCATCACAATTGTGGGCGCCCAGCTTTGACTTCAAAGCCGGGCGCGCATTGCGCATGTGCGAGGTTCTCTGTGCCCTGTAAATGGTCGGTGCATCTTCTGGGGAGGTGTCCCAGAAGATCGCCGGGTGGTGGGGGGGAGGATATACTGTGATATTCTATTAATCATATTGCTAGGTGTGCCAGTAGGGGCTGAGGCCATTCTTGGGGTTGAAAAGCAGAGTAACGGGTTGAACAAACTTAAGCAGGGGGTAACGCTACACAGGAATGAGCTACAATCTCCAACATCCTTCTGTCTGAAGCAACTGTTGTCAGAGGAACTAGTTTTGCTTAGGGTTGCCACCTCATCCTTTTAAACCCAAACACATATGAATTACACAGGTTTTGAGGCTAATTCAACGCAGGTAAGGCACCAAGTGAGTTTAATTACCACCTTAATTAGCCACAGAACCTGTGTGATTGATATGTGTTCGGGTTTAAAGGGATGAGGTGGCAACCCTAGTTTTACCACAAGGTACCACAAATGGAAATTAAGCTATTGGAGCAAAATATGCCTGTACTAGTGCTTTCAGAACCAAGCCTAAGTCCCATGAAGGAAACAAGGATTTTTTTGGTGGTTGGATATGGATTACGGCATGCATGAAGCATTTGTTCAATAGCTCTTTCACCCATCTGCAGCCTGAAAGAGAGGATAAAGGCAGAGACCTGTACTTTAACCACTTGCCGACCAGCATAATGCAGCAGGGCGGCTCTCCTGCATGAACCGCCATAACCATGTGGTGGTCCATGCATGTTAACCAGTTCCCCACCGCGCGCCGTCTTTTCACGGCGGCAGTGGGGGAGCCCTGCGCGAATCGCCGTAAATAAGCGTCAATTTGCATTTGGCCACCAGGGGGCGCGCGCGCGCACCCGCCGCACTCCAGGATGAGCGGCTACAGGGAAAGTCTCTGTCAGTGGGGCATGAGAGATCTACTGTCACTGGGATCAGTTAGATCTCTCATGCCCATGTTAGCCCAACCCCCCCACAGTAAGAACACACCCAGGGGACACAGTTAACCCCTAGATCTCCCCCCCAGGTTAACCCCTTCACTGCCAATGACATTTATACAGTAATCAGTGGACATTTAAATTTCTGATCACTGAATAAATGTCATTTGTCCCAAAAAAGTGTCAAAAATGTCCGACATGTCCGCCCCGATATCGCAGTACCGCTAAAAATCGCAGATCGCCGCCATTACTAGTAAAAAATTAAAAAAAAAATAAAAACCCTAGAAATGAATTCTCACCATCCGTAAACGCAGCCACTTTTGCGCAAACCAATCAATAAACGCAGATTGCAATTTTTTTTTCCGCAAATATGAGGAATTATATAAATCGGCCAAAAACGGTGAAAAAAAATGTTTTTTTAAATTTTTTTTTGGATTTGAATTTTAGCAAAAAGTAAGAAATTTGGGTTTTTTTGCAAAATGGTCGCTCTTCTTTTGTTTATAGCGGCGATCAGAAATAACGCAGAGGCGATCAAATACCACCAAAAGAAATCTCTATTTGTGGGGAAAAAAGGACGCAAATTTTGTTTGGGTACAACGTCGCACGACCGCGCAATTTTCAGTTAAAGCAACGCAGCGCCGAATCGCAAAAAGTGCTCTGGTCCTAAAGTGGGAAATCCTTCCGGGGCTGAAGTGGTTAAACTGTGAAACTCGATGTCCACCGGCAACCCGCGATCGGGGTACACAGAGGCAGAGCAGGTAGTGTCACCAGCACACCAGGATCTTCAAATGAGTCCAATCTTTAATAGATGATCACATAGTTACAGCAAAGAGCAATGTTTTGGAGCCGCGCAGGACCCCTTCATCAGGCATGTGACATTCTGACAGGGGACATCTCAGAGATCTGCTGTTCTCAGTGATCGGGAACAGTGATCTCTGTGATGTCCCAGGCAGTCCATCCCCCCTACAGTTAGAACACACCCAGGGAACACAGTTAACCCCTTGATTGCCCCCTAGTGTTAACCCCTTCCCTGTCAGTTGTATTTATACATTAATAAGTGCATTTTTATAGCACTGATCAATGTAATAATGTCACTGGTCCCCAAAAAGTGTTACAGGGGGTCAGATTTGTCCGCAGCAATTGGGCAGTCCTGATAGAAATCACAGATCGCCACAGGTGCAGCCATTGACGTTGGCATAAAAGATCTTGTTTGACTGGAAACAGGATTGGTTGTGCTTGAATGACATCTGGCCTCCTTGGAAGGAGGAAAGCACCTTTATGGGATAAACGTGTTCTGTCCAAATCTTCAGAAGAATTTTCATAATCAAGGACGCTGGAGGAAGACAAACACCAATGGAAAAAACCCTGGCACTGTGAATCCACCTTCTATTACATCACCTTTGTACCTTGTTACAAATACCGGAAGCTGTGTGTTCAGTGGACTCTCTATGAGAACTACCGCTGGAACGCACCATAGAGCCAATACAAGTTGAGGTATGTATTGCTGGAAAATACTTTGCCTAATTGATCTGTTAGTGGATCCTGCTTTCCCAGTAAGTAGACTGCCGTTAATTGTCTGTAAGTGGCTCTCTGCCCAGCAAAAACGTTATGTTACAAAAAGTAACAGGAAAAGACGGCCCCCTTGGTGGGCAATTTAAGCTACTGCTGTATTGTTGTCAATCATCAACTTCACTCGGGCCCCTTGGAGAAGGATCCTGAAAGGCTTGCGATGCTAGAAAAAAACTGCTTTATATTTAAGTCAGTCAGAGCATCTGCATTCTACTCCAATGGCCTTGCACTTGTCTCCTCAAACTGGAGGCAGACTGGCATCCAGTGTCAGAAATTATTCCATCTCCTGAGCTGAGAAGCATGCCACAAAAGAGGCCCATTTGTGTCCAAAAATCCAGTTCTTGCTAATTTGTGCAGACACAAAGACCTTCTGATCCATAGGCAGCCCATCTCATTGACTGAGGGAGGCCAATTGAAAAGCCCCCTTGCCACCTGGCCCAAGGCAGCACTGGAATGGCCACAGTAAAATGTCCCAATGGGGACATTGCAATCCCTGGCTGACATAAAATCTGTTTCCATAACTCTTCGCATGCAGATTTTCATTTTGCAAATTTTGCAGTTTTGGAAAACCACTTGACATATTCGAGCATGAAAAACTACTCCAAGATCCTTCACAGATTAAGGGGAGTTAACTACGAGCAGGGCACATCCGCAGTGCGTGCTTTCGTCCGCACCCTGCCACGTGCATGTTGGCCGGGTGGGGGGCATATAATGGTGGACCCTCCGGCAGACACAAAGGGACACCAGTGTACCACAGGAGAGTAGGTAGGTTGCTCTCTGAAGCCCCTCTTTTTGACCATCTTGTTTCTAATCTATCAATATTGGATAGTTCATGATGACTTAAATGCCCTTTATGTGAACATTTTTGTACAATGCATCCTTTGGGTAATTTCTTTCATTTATTCAGTCCAATATTGTTGGCTTCCTGTGGACCTTTTTACCCTGGTGGGCCTCTAATATACAGTCAAATCTGTGTAAGTTTTTTTTCTAGTTGAGTGCTGGGTTGCACTATAATATATATATATATATATATATATATATATATATATATATATATATATATAAAATATATATATATATATATATATATATATATATATATATAAAATAAAATCTATAATGGCTTAATTTGTGTATTAACAAAAGAAGATTATTGCGCAAAAGGGAAGAAAAGCAGCAAACACCGCATTAGACCAAATAATGCAACATAAATATAAACCAGAATAAAGTGTTGCGCTAATTAATACAATATGAAAAATGTGAAATATGTCATATAGCTCATAAATGGTGAATAAAATCACATATATTACAAAATATTAATATAAATGAAATAAAGTGAATAGGTGAAAGTGATAGAGTCCAAAAAAGTCCAAATACCATGGTCTTATTAAGTGGAAGGTAAAAAGATGAAACCAGGAACCAACTCCAATATATAAAATGGAGTTGATCCAAATCCAGTAGCAGACCTCTCCTGACTCATACAGAGAATAATATGGACTCTTACCGGAATTGTTGGATCCACTCAGTCGTGCGACCGGTGGATCTATCGGGCTTATGTGGATTCCCCACCAGGATGGATCAGATCCTCCGACCAACTGCCAAATGTTCCAAGTTCGTAACCTTTGTGGTGTCGATGCAGATGGACTCTCTCCTTTGATCAGCACACACAAAAATAAAAGCCGTTAATACAGATAAACACAAATTTAAGAACAACTGCGATAGGCACACGGTCCTCACTTAGCGCGTTTCGTCCACATGGACATCCTATTACCCCAGACGATGTCCATGTGGATGAAACGCGTCGGATGAGCCCATGCAAAAAAAAATGCGAAAAAACAGGTACACTGTCCCTTTAAGACCCATCTACTTTCATCCACTTACTTTAGAAGCAGCAGCAGATGAGATCAGGCAGCCTTCCAAAGACAGACAGCAGACACAGAATCTGAGACAAAAAACAGTCAGACTGTCTAACCCCCGGGAACACAGCACAGCAGGGGAGCAAACAGCAATAAGTATTTACCTCATAAGAGAAAACTGGCAGGACTGCAGAGAGATGGAGAGAAACCCTCTGCCGGCTCTAAGACTGTTTAAGCTGCTGCTTGGTGACTGGCGGTCGCTACCTGTGACGCCCATCTCCCTGCCCTCTGTGTCATCATCCACCGCCGCTCTCTGACTGAAAACAAAGCCAGGAGAATGGCACGCTGCATATAGAAGACAGGTAAAACCACAAGGGAGAGGCCAATGGTGACATTGCAGAGCTTACTGATACCTCACCTGTAGAATATTTGTGCTATCTAAGCAACATTGCCCGTGGCCTGGTACAAAAGATACCCAGTTTCAGGAGCAATGACATCGCTAGAGGGGTGACACCGGTGGGCAGCGACACCTGCCCCCTACGCTGATCTGCATCTCTCCGGAGTCTGAGGAGGGGGGTCTATACTGATGGAGGGGGTTCTGCACTGAGGGGGATCTATACTGATGGAGGGCCGTCTCCCAAAGAGAGGTAGAG
>BLSH010152860.1:300836-331578 GCA_018402905.1 Glandirana rugosa
TGTGAAATCTCTAATTTCTGCTATCTGTCCTCAGAGCAACAGCACAGACAGCAGTAGTAAAGTAATCTATCTCAGGATGCAGGATCAGGTCTTAAAATGGCTAAAATCTGTCCCTCACGCCGTCAGCTACCTTTCCCTATACTAACCCAAGGAGCATGTGACTGCAGCACTGTGACTCCAGCTTATAAAGAGGCTGGGTCACATGATGCACCGGCCAATCACAGCCATGCCATTAGTAGGCATGGCTGTGATGGCTTCTAAGGGCAAACCAGTGAAACGCTTGTTGATTGGCTGCCCTGCAGCTTCTCAACACGTGGAGTAAAATAGCAGAACCCCGGACCGAACCCGAACGATTTTTGAAATGTCCGGGTCCGGGTCCGTGCCACGGACACCCTAAAGTTCGGTACGGACCCGAACGTTACAGTCCGGGTTCGCTCAACACTAATCATCTCTCACTGTCCACACCGCGTGGAACTCTTCAGTGTTTGGAGGTGCTGCGGGGAGCAGAGAGATAACATCTCTTACATATACACCCTATTACCGCTCTCCTGCCCTCAACACTGACCACACTGACATTCTCATCTGGTTGCACTGGCAGGCAAGTGACATCCTCATCTGGTGGCAGGCAATGGCAAGTGGCATCCTCATCTGGTGGGAAGCAATGGCAAGTGACATCATCATCTGGTGTCAGGCAGAATGGCAAGTGACAATCCACATCTGGTGGCAGGCAGCATGGCAAGTGACATCCTCATCTGGTGGCAGGCAGCGTGGCAAGTGACATCCTCATCTGGTGGCAGGCAATGGCAAGTGGCATCCTCATCTAGTGGCAGGCAGCATGGCAAGTGACATCCTCATCTGGTAGCAGGCAATGGCAAGTGGCATCCTCATCTGGTGGCAGGCAATGGCAAGTGACATCCTCATCTGTTGGCAGGCAGAATGGCAAGTGACAATCCACATCTGGTGGCAGGTAGCCTGGCAAGTGGCATCCTCATGTGGTGGCAGGCAGTGTGGCAAGTGACAATCCTCATCTGGTGGCAGGCAGAATGGAAAGTGACAATCCGCATCTGGTGGCAGGCAGAATGGCAAGTGACAATTTGCATCTGGTGGCAAGTGACACACTCGGGGCTCCCACTGATTCTGAATTATGGTGAGTTGAACTATTTCATTTTATATTATAATGTAATAATAGAAATAATGCGCCTCAATCATCTTGACACCATAACAACTGTGGTGCTGTGATGATTGAAGCGCCAACACCAGCCATTGCCCTGAAAAATTGCCAGCGAAAAATTGTCAGCAAAAAATTGCATATCCCCCCGCGTGTTCCCCCTCGGGCCTCAGCACAATTTTTTTCCACGCAGCTGGTCCCCAGTGCCAAAAAGGTTGGGGACCACTAAACTAAGTAACTAGTCACCTAAACAAGCCTAGATGACTCAGTTCAATGCCCATCCAGATAATGCTTTGATTAATCAGGTATCCCACCCCACCACAACAGTCTACAGCAGTCAATGAGACAAAATTCATATAATGTTCCAGCAGTCTGAAAAAGTGGAATTAATTTATCTTCATAGATTTCTTGAGCGATATTGCTGATAAATATTTCTGTCCCAAGTGGAGGGGCTTCTCCAACTCAGTCTGCAGGAGGGCCACCATATTTTCTCTGACCATTAACCTGTACAAGATTAATATTACACCTTTCCATCCACACTAGAAGGGAAGCTTTATTGCCCTTACTCAAAGAATGAATCCAAGCCTCGCTCTCAGCTTTCATCGCATTGTTGTCCATCATTAGAAAATGATCTGCTCTTTCCATGGGATCAGAGGCTAAGCTGAGCTCTTTACCATGCTCTGACCAGGAGAAGATGACAAAATCCTCAGTCTTAAAGATTAATGTAGGTAGGTCAAAATTTGCAGAGGCACCTTGTAAGTGGTGTATTACTCATAACAGCCAATCAGTTTTTGCCTTCCACTTTCCTTTATTGTGCTAGTTTAAGGAAAGGAAGAAGTGATTGGTTGCGATACAAAATGCAGGTTGTCTGAGACTCATATACACTATTAAATGAGACCCAGTAATCAACCACTCTCTTTGTGTAATACATTACAATTTTCCATCCAAAAATAAGCAGCATCAGATAATATGCGATAAGATATACTCTGATTATTAAGGTTAATCATGGGAATACAAGTATTTGGCATTAATCTCGAAATGTTAAACACAGCTGTGATAAAATAACGATGCGGCTCGTTATTCCTCCACAGCATAGAGCTCAGGTTGGGCAGGAAGGTCAGACAGTTAGTTAGTGAGCCCCTCACATCGTAACCATGCTAAATTGATTTTCTTACATCTGTAATCAGAGAATTGCATGCAGGACGGAGGTGGTGGGAAATGATAATGAAACACAATTTTCTACTAATAAAAATATACATGAGGCTGTCTAACAAGTGTTTTGGTCAGGTGTTTGCTGCTATCAACAATCATGTTCAAGGATGGAAAAATATAGGACATAATCCAGGGAGCTTGTGCAATTGACCTTAGGAAGCATTTGATAGAAAAAAAAAACAGCTCTCACCATAATACTGTCCCCTGCTGTACTTCTCCTCTACCACAAGATGTCCTCAGTCTCAGGACTGAGCACATGCTATGAGTGCAGGGTGTCATGGACCTGCCCCTTAAGGGGGCATCACTACCCTGCTTTAACATTGTAATGATGCAGAGAGCAGCGCTGGCATTATCTCGTCAGTGTTTTTCTATGCATCAGTGAAGACTGCCACCACTGGGAGAAAATCAGAAGGGAAAGATGACCCCCCGCATCACGTGACTGGCCTGAAAACTTTGGGGAAAGGTAAGAATAACAGTAAAAGCAAAAATTCAGCAGAGAAAAAGACCTCCAAGGGGACTGAGCAGAAAGGCTGTGTCCAGAGTTGGACTTTAAAGTGACCCTGTACTGTGCCCATTAAGGCACGCCCCTTTCTGATCTTAATTAGTTAGCAGCACTCCCCATCACCCCATTCACCCATCAGAGCCAGGGGAAAAAGCCTTGTGTAAGCTCTAAGTCAGCCAGTTTGGACCTTACACAGGACTAGGAACCTGCTCCACATGACAGCCCCTGGGCCTGAGAGTTAATTGTTCAGCTATTTCACCTAGCTCCAGTGGGTGCGTGGGTTTATTAAAGGGGCATCACAAAGGTACATTTTAGCAACAGATCAAGCAGTGGACCTGCACTGTACAAGCTATGTCCAAAGAAAAAAAAATGGCAAGCATAGGGAAAATAACTAGTCACCAGTATTACCTGTAGGCTCCCTACAGCAGATCTTTCCCCCATTACTGACTTACCATGCCTTGTTTCACACTGTGCCTCTATGTGAAGGTGATCATCCTAAAAAAGGAGCAGGGCCTTTCACCGGTGATCAGATGACTGGTAAGGTAATGAAGAAGCATGAGGGGTGAAGGAAGCACAGATCCATAGAATGAATGAAGCAGCAACATGGAGAACTTTGCACTGCAGATCCTCAGGTACAACTTCCTCTCCAGGAAGGAGAACGGTGAGCAGCACTGTAGTGACATCACCAAGTTTCACTCCAAATATCATGAGACTAGGAGTCAATGGCAGCAGTGCCCTAGATGAAGATATACAGCTATGAGCCTAAAGAACAGGTATGTTTACAGTTATATGCTTTTAAGTGAATTGCTATTTTTCAGAAAAGCACTAACGTATACACAATCAACATTTCTAGAGGTTCCCTGTAAGGCAGAAATGTTTTACTTTTTCACTTTGAAGCCAGCTGTACCAGCTGAGATTCTAACCATCTATGGTCAGGCCGAATGAAGCATGTCGGATTTTCGGCTTGCAATTATTGCCATCGGCTATAGCTTCTAGCAATAATCACTGTGTTCTCCTGGCAGAGATGACTCCCTGAGTCCCCCCGCTGGGAGATCACAATAACTCCGCTGGAGGGATTCTCACATCAACACTGACTGTGTTGATGGGGGAATGCTGCAATTTTCTTCCCTGCAACCCATAGTTGCAAGAAAGAAAGTTGCGTCATCTATGGCCTGTCTAAGTGAATAATTTACCCTAAGAAACTAGGCACAGGAGATGCTGCACTCGAGCTATCACCACAAATCAATATCCTTTTTGATCTTGCTCCCAAGCCTTGGTGCTCCCAGCTATCATGCAATTTATCATGAAGAGAGAGGAATTGGAGGGCAGGTATGACTTGTTACAAGACTCACTTTAGCACCTTGGGAAAGAGAGTTCACATAAAATGGTCATAGAATGCATGTTTTTATAGCCTTTTTAAATAAGCCCTGGTAGGGTTGAAGTAAGCCATGAATGCTTTTCCCCTCTAATTATGATGGAACTTTGTAGTCAAAAACATGCGCACCTTGGAGCGGGGATCTCCAAACATTCTATAGAAAGGGCCGGTTTACTGTTCTTCAGATTTTATGGGTGCCGGACTGTGTCCAGTGGGAGTAAAAAATGCTCAATCATTTGTATTAGGGTGAGAAATAGTTGCTGTCACTGGGAGGAGTAGTGCCCCATTTTTGTTGTCAGTGAAAGGAATAGTGCCCCACGGTTGGTGTGAGTGGAAAGAATAGTTCCTCATTGTTGGTGTCAGTGGAATAATGCCTTAAGGGCCGGATAAAGGCAAGGAAAAAGTTGCAATTTAGAGACCACTGTCCTAGATCATACATATCTCAACATTTCAAAAAGAAAAAAGTTACACCTGGCTCAAGGAACCCACCACCCACCTTCCTCATAATTAAACTGTAGGCGTAACCCAATGTCCCTTATATAAAGAGTCTAAAAAAAAAAAGAATGTGATGACAGTCCATAGTTTGGAGACCAGTGCCTTAGACTTAGAGTAAGGCTCTGACAATGTGCTATGATAATTAGCTAAGTCACATTAATAGACAAATATGATCTGCATAATGTAATAACAAAAAATGACACTCTTTCATGTCTTTATTGAACACACTGTTTAAATATTCACAACACAGGCTGCAAACTGTATACAAATCCTTGTATTCAGAAGTAGAAGCTCCAGTGGCGGCTGGTGCTAAACTTTTTGGAGGGTGGCAAACAAACCCCCCCAGGTCTGCACTCACTGCTCCACAGTCCCCCCGCACTCACCCCTTCACGGCACGGTCACCCTGCACTCACCCCTCCATGACACGGTCACCCTGCACTCACCCCTCCATGACACGGTCACCCTGCACTCACCCCTCCATGACACGGTCACCCCGCACTCACCCCTCCATGACACGGTCACCCCGCACTCACCCCTCCACGGCACGGTTCCCCCGCACTCAGCCCCTCCACGGCCTCCTCAGCTTCTCCTCCCGGCCAACCTGTTCCACCTCCTGTCCTGATTGGCCCCGCATGAAAACTAGGGGGCGGCGCCCCTGTACCCCTAATGGACCGGCCGCTCCCGTTGTTAAATATAATACATTGATGAATGTATTAATCCTCCACCATCCAGACAAAATGTAAACATTCATTTTATAGTGACTGATCCTTACTGGACTGAAAAAAGAGGTGTTATCAAAGTAACTGACTTCACCTTTCATATTTACAGCAGATTATTCAAAGCAAAGAGTAAAGACTGAATAGAAGCACCTAATCAGTTGTCGTGGACAACAAAATCAATTATTTACTTTTTTTACACTCTTTTTTTACAGGATTTTTTAAAACTTTGTTTCTTTATGAGGTATAAAAATAAGTACATGGATAACAATTGATTAGTTCAATAAGGGGTACACAGTACATCGTTTGGTATGTCAAGAGTATCAAGCCATTAGAGGAGTCTCTAATTAGAGAGAAATAACATATTAAAACAAAAAGGCTGTATGCACTAGAAACATCTAATAACAAATTACAAAAATATGGTCATATTTTCTGAAATGCTACTGGTTAACTTGTTTAGCAATAAGTTACCCTACATTTGTATTTTGCATTAGAAAGAGGAGGGTCGAGCATGTTAACTCTGATTAGGAAATTGGGTTATTTGTTTCTAAGTTAGGATCTGTTATCAAATAGCCAAGGGCCCCGTTGCTGCCAAAAGGTATTAAGGCTCCATTCACACTATGACGTGATTCTGTCCACGATTCGGAAATGCCGCAAATTGCGGTACGCTCTTGCAATCCCCGCTATTTTGAATGGCACCAAATTGTGGATTTCGCCTGCCAAATCGCATTAAAATTGCGGTAAAAACCTGCAAACAGAATTGCGATTCTGTTTGCATGTTTTTACAGCAATTTTACCGCAATTCGGCAGGCGGTGTGGCATTCAAAATAGCGGAGATTGCAAGGGCGTCCCGTGATTTGCATCATTTCCGTATTGCGGGTAATAGTGTGAATGGAGCCTAAGTGTAATGCTGACCATCAGTGATGGCTGGTGATCCATTTTTTGGGGGGGTGGCAAACTTGTAGGTTGGTTAGTGGCAGGGAAATCAGCAAATGTTTGCTCTAGCTCCAGAGGGAAGTCTGCCTCTGAGTCCCCAGCATCAGGCATTTGTTTTTTACTAACCGGCCCCTGCTGCAGTTAAAGCGACGCAGCGCCGAATCGCAAAAAGGGCTCCGGTCCTAAAGCTGGAAATCCTTCCAGGGCTGAAGTGGTTAAATGGCTATTGATCTAAACAGTCTATCTATAGATTCACACAGAGCGTGGACCAGAGGCTATACAACTTATTGTGAGAAAACATCTAAACAATTAAAATACATGTTTGATTAAAATACATGTTAAATATTGACATTCCAACGTCATGTGACAAACACAAGGTATATATCTGAATGTGGGTATTGTTATTCATTCTTGCGTCTTTTAACAATCAGCAATGAACAACAATAAAGAAGCTAATGATGGTGGGTACGAATATATTTAAGTGTTGTGTGAGAGAGATATATTTACCAGAAATTATATATTCATATTAGGTTATATAAAATAAGTAAAGTTAAAAAGAGAACATTATTTATTTTAAAATAAGGGGGAAAATTATTTAAAAGAAATTTATTTTGAAAAGTTTCAACCAATATCAGTCTCAATGCTGATTCGGGTTCCATTTGTCAGTGGTTAGAATTATTTAAATAAAAAAAAATAAATAAAATAATATGTATAAATAAAAGTGTTATTCTGTTTGTATGTTGTTATTATGGATGTAATCACTATATTATTAAATATACATTTACTTACTATCCTATGAGTAACAGGAGGTGGAATCATGAGTGGAAAACTAAACCCCCCCAAAAAAGTAGAAAAAATAGAAGGCAAGATACTGAGTATATATATACACACATATATAACAAGGCATTTAAATCACTGTATTTATTTCCATTTCCTCATTAAGGCCTTTGGGCGCCAAAGTATCTAGGGTATATATCCAAAATGTTTCCTGTTTACATAAAATTTGAAAATGCTCAGCAGGTGAATATTTTTCAGGCATGGATTCAATAATCCACAAATGAAGTTCAGCTGTATTTTTACTGTGGTGTTCACAAAGTGTCATGGGGCACTGTATTTGGGAAGACCTTCTTGAACGAACCGTCGGTGCTCACTGAACCTAGCCTGCAGTGTTCTGATGGTTCTGCCTACATAGAGCAAACCACATGGGCAGGAGAAACATAAACAAAATATGTTGTCAGTTGTAGAACGCCTTAATAGTGTAAGTGTTTTCATTGGTTGTTAGGTTAAGTTATATTGCCTCTGGTCCACGCTCCGTGTGAATTTTTATATAGACTGTTTATATCAGTAGCCATTTAGATCTGACGAAGAAGCGGATACTTTGAAATGTTATCTTCATGTTCTGACGTCACTTCCGATGCATCTCTGAGTGCATTCCATGCTGATTCCAAGACGACGAGACGGATGTCTGGCCGGTTGTTCCTCTCCTCTCATGTCAACATCTACACACCACCCAGTGTTGCCAACCGCCAGTAAATTTACTGACAGTTTGTAAAAATCAGTGATTTTCACAACTGTCTATAAATATCAGGGTCTGATAATTTGTCATGCTGTGCTGACTTTTTAAGTGTAAACTGGGCAAACTACTTGATATGGGTATTGTCAGTGTTTCCATGTTGTGTTTAAATATCAATTGTCTTAGTTTTTAATAGGAGTTCAGTTATTTTTCAGGTTGCCAGTAAAAAATGTGCTCCACCAGTAAATGTTCCATGTTTTGCCAGTAAAAAACGCTGCGGGAGGTTGGCAACACTGACACCACCATTCACCGGGGACTTGCTGAGTGATCACAGTATTATACTTTTATATGCCTATTGATCATATAAAAGTGTAACAGCCATTTGGCTGATTTTAATTAAACATACCATTTGTTGCATCTTCTGCTGCACTTTGCTTTTCTCCTATTTGATCCTATTGGACACCTAGCGCCTAGGACGAGGAGAGAGGAGAAGGAGAGGACACCGGAGTCACTGCCCGCAGCCCGTCACCCCACATTACTGGAGGACACCGGAGCCACAGGAGGAGAGGAGAGATGGAGAGGAACCACAGCCCGCCACACACCACCATCTGCGGTGCTGGAGGACACTGCTGGAGAGAGGAGAGAGAGAGAGAGGAGATGGAGAGGAGCCACCGTCCGCCCTGCTGGAGGACACCGTAGCCGCAGGAGGAAGGAGGAGACAGAGAGGACACCAGAGCCGCAGCCCGTCACCTAGATGGGGTAAGTTCTGGACCGGCCGACTGACAGACAGCAAACTGGGGGGGTGTTTGTAGTGCCTCACCGCCACCGGCCACGAGTGAGTGCGCATGAGCGTGCGTCATGTCCCATTCGGCCTTTCCTCCCTAGGCCGCCAGCCTGCCAGCTCCTGTGAGCCATTTGGGCTGTGCAGAGTTCGCCGAGCGGTGGAAAGCAGAGCTCCCTGTCATCTCGGCCCTTCATGCACACATCGCAGCTGTCTCGTCTCTACTGGCACAGTTTCTGGGCACTGCTATTTAGTCGCTGATCCCTTCTGGAGCTCCCCAGTCAAGCAGCCATATCGACTCGTGGCCAAGCTCCACCCCAACTCCCAGCCAATTGGGTCTCAGGACCCGCCTCCTGATTGGCTGGAAGAAGCTGCAGAAAGACTTTAGCAAATGAAATGGGTGGGCTCTGCACCTTGAGCCCACCCTTTTTGAGGCCAATTAGAGCCTCTGGCTCTAATCACGTGCTTTAAAACAAAAAATTTAAATCCATGCATCCAGCACACTGCATGGAGATTAGGGGCCGGGCACATGGATTAGGGTAGTGGCGCCCCTGCGCCCCTATTGAGCAGGCCCCCATGTGGCCATCTTGGGTCAGACAGAGTCTATTTAAGACTTCAGCACCTAGATTTGGCGCGCTTTTGTGAGTGGCTAATGTAGGGACAGGAACAGGAAGCTTGCTTAGAGGTAGGGAAAGGTTTCAGTGGAGTAGGGATAATGCAGTGACTATGTCTACCTCCTCTTTGGGTGTGGACCGGCCAGGTTCGTTGCAGACGCTGTCAGCATTTTCAAGTCTTCAGACCACTGATACAGTTTGTAAGTGGCTACGAATATGTGTGCTTACAGTATAACTTTGTTGCTTGACTTGGACTTACTGCCCACCACACCCCGCTGCACCTTGCTCACACACTGGCATTTCATGGATTACCTACATCTGCAATTCATTTTAGATTGTAAACTGGGAGGGGATTGGGACTCTATATGACACACGAGTGTGAGAGAAAGATACTGGATGGATATGGTAAAACTATTTATTTTAGAAATAGAACAATATTTTCATAGTATACATCATATAGTCAATATTCAAATAGGTCAGTACAGACCCAATATATAATATGTGTACATGGATACAAGGATACAAAGCATACATTTGATGGTATACAAAAAAATGCCCCATCCATCACATTGATGTGGTTATGTAAAATGTTCCATTATTGATAAACCTGCATTTGTCCATGACCTCCAAGTACCCCCGCAGGGGGTTGGTCTAGAAGACCTTGTAAAAAATTGTTTTAGGTACAGCGTTTGACAGCAGCTGGTGGCTCTACGCACGTTTCGTGACTGAATGTCACTCATCAGTAGCAGGCTCGTCACTTGTCTAAGGTAAAAAAAAATAAAATAAAAATCCATATAGATATATTGGGAAAGATCACTATGTGGGAGGAAACGATAATCCTCCATAATAAAAATTCCCAAGAAAACCATCCTGTTGTATCCAAGGACCGTACACACGCAGGCAGGGAGGGGGGAAGCCAACAAGGGGCATCCACAAACGGGAGCTGAGGCGGGATGCATGGCAGCAAGGTCCCCCCCAGGTAAGCCAACATGCAGGCACGGGCGTCTCCAGGGTGAATGTGTGTCTAGTGAAGGAATGGATAGCGATATAAGACTGAGTGGAAGATAAGTCTGAGCAGGTGCATGATGAGGGACTGAGGAACTGTGGTTGGGGAAAAAATAAAAGGCAAAGGGGACGGTGGGGATTGAGAATAATGGTAAAAACTAGTGATGTGTGTAGGTGCTATTATGGGTGACCATACCTAAAAAAGTGGAGATAGCATGATTGAGTGCATGGTAATGGCTGAAATAATTGAGAATAATCCAGGAGACGCCAGGTGCCGCAAGAGGCATGCCTGATAAGGGCCCAGCCGCCAATAGGCCCACCAACGTCACACATGCGGGGGCAGAGGGGAGGTGAGAGGAAGCCCGACGGGGGGCTGTGCTCCAACTCCTAAACGCCCGCGAGCGTGGGTACCCAATCAGCGTAAAGCATCGAGAGATGCCGCACGCATGGCCGGGTGGCGTGACGTCGACGCACAGCGGGAAAACCCACCCCCCCATGGGACATGGGAGCGGGGGGAGGAGGGAATCCACGGTGTGCGTCGCAGCTCCCGGCGTGGTGAACCAGGCCAACCCCCTCCCCCCCAACCCAGGGGAGGCCAAACCAGGGAGGCAAAGGCTGGGAGTACCAACATTGAGAGAAAAAAAAAAACTAAAAAAAAACCATTAGGCCAACATAGCTGAACGCAGAGGGAATTAATGGTTAAATCATTTTTTTTGTTTTTTTTTGTTTTTTTTTCTCTCAATGTTTGTACTCCCAGCCTTTGCCTCCCTGGTCTGGCCTCCCCTGGGTTGGGGGGGAGGGGGTTGGCCTGGTTCACCACGCCGGGAGCTGCGACGCACACCGTGGATTCCCTCCTCCCCCCGCTCCCACGTCCCATGGGGGGGCGGGTTTCCCCGCTGTGCGTCGACGTC
The DNA here is from genome assembly GCA_018402905.1 of Glandirana rugosa. Taxonomy (NCBI): domain Eukaryota; kingdom Metazoa; phylum Chordata; class Amphibia; order Anura; family Ranidae; genus Glandirana; species Glandirana rugosa. Next base: position 312,065 of record BLSH010152860.1, read on the forward strand.
ACGCCACCCGGCCATGCGTGCGGCATCTCTCGATGCTTTACGCTGATTGGGTACCCACGCTCGCGGGCGTTTAGGAGTTGGAGCACAGCCCCCCGTCGGGCTTCCTCTCACCTCCCCTCTGCCCCCGCGTGCGTGACGTTAGCGGGCCTATTGGCGGCTGGGCCCTTATCAGGCGTGCCTCTTGCGGCACCTGGCGTCTCCTGGATTATTCTCAATTATTTCAGCCATTACCATGAACTCAATCATGCTATCTCCACTTTTTTAGGTATGGCCACCCATAATAGCACCTACACACATCACTAGTTTTTACCATTATTCTCAACCCCCACCGTCCCCTTTGCCTTTTTTTTTTTTTTTTCCCCAACCACAGTTCCTCAGTCCCTCATCATGCACCTGCTCACAATTATCTTCCACTCAGTCTTATATCACTATCCATTCCTTCACTAGACACACATTCACCCTGGAGACGCCCGTGCCTGCATGTTGGCTTACCTGGGGGGGACCTTGCTGCCATGCATCCCGCCTCAGCTCCCGTTTGTGGATGCCCCTTGTTGGCTTCCCCCCTCCCTGCCTGCGTGTGTACGGTCCTTGGATACAACAGGTTGGTTTTCTTGGGAATTTTTATTATGGAGGATTATCGTTTCCTCCCGCATGGTGATCTTTCCCAATATATCTATATGAATTTTTATTTTATTTTTTTTTACCTTAGACAAGTGACGAGCCTGCTACTGATGAGTGACATTCAGTCACGAAACGTGCGTAGAGCCACCAGCTGCTGTCAAACGCTGTACCTAAAACATTTTTTACAAGGTCTTCTAGACCAACCCCCTGCAGGGGTACTTGGAGGTCATGGACAAATGCAGGTTTATCAATAATGGAACATTTTACATAACCACATCAATGTGATGGATGGGGCAATTTTTTGTATACCATCAAATGTATGCTTTGTATCCTTGTATCCATGTACACATATTATATATTGGGTCTGTACTGACCTATTTGAATATTGACTATATGATGTATACTATGAAAATATTGTTCTATTTCTAAAATAAATTGTTTTACCATATCCATCCAGTATCTTTCTCTCACACTCGTGTGTCATATAAAGTCCCAATCCCCTCCCAGTTAGCTTTTTTTAGCTTTCTTTTGATTCCAATTATAGGGATGGAAGATTGTGCCTCTACCCAGCCAAGTCTTCATTTAAAGTCCCGATTTTTGCCCCCTGCCTTTTATGTCATTTTAGATTGTGCCACAGCATCTCAGTTGGGTTGAGTTCTGGACTTTAGCTTGGCCATTTTAGAATGCAAATTGTTGTTCTGATGCTTAATGTGGTTAAAGGGTCATTGTCTTGTTTTACCACCCATCTTCTCTGAAACCTCGGTTGACTGTTACCTTGACATGCTTCTGAAAGTTTTTTGAAGGCTGAAGGGGAACAGGTATCCGACACACCCTGCATTTTGTCAGAAGATGAAGATGTTCAAGACAGCATTACACAGGAAGACAGCAAAGATCAGATGTGCAAGTAGGGTATTTATTAACCTTGTTCTTTGCGGGCATGACTTTTGTAGCGCTTACTCCCCGAGCTGCTTGGTAGGATCTGTTCTCTGTTCTGCCATGACTCTGTGAATTGCTCTGTCCCCTCTGACACACCAGGTTGGATAGTGGGATGCTGCAGACACCTGTATGAGGTCAAGGGTTAGTATACCATCACCACTGTATTAGCATATGGAAACAGACACCAGGCTGCTTGATTGTGAATAGAGTAAGTATATTACTGCAAAGCAAAATAAATGGCAAAACATAAAAGCGCTAATGAGTAAACAAATCAGTTTGAATGCAATGAAAATACCAGGCTATAATATGGCAAGTAATCCAAATCACAGTGGTGCTAAGCAAAATCTAACTAATGCCAGCAGCATTAATAATAATAATAAAGGCAGTAAGGGCGTCACATAAGTCACATAAGGATGGGTTAAAAGCAACAACAATTTTATTCAAAATCCACTTATATTAACCACTTCACCCCCGGAAGGATTTCCCACTGTAGGACCAGATCACTTTTTGCGATTCGGCACTGCGTCAATTTAACTGACAATTACGTGGCCATGCACCGTTGTACCCAAACACAATTTGCGTCTTTTTTTCCCCCACTAATAGAGCTTTCTTTGGTGGTATTTGGTCACCTCTGCATCATTTGTGATCGCCGCTATACACAAAAAAAGAGCGACAAAAAAAAAAACAATATTTCTTACTGTTTGCTAAAATACAAATCCAAAAAAAAAATAATAATAATAATAATGAAAAAAAAAATGTATTCATCGGTTTTGGCCGAATTATATTCTTCCTCATAGTTTTGGTAAAAAAAAAAAATCACAATGGGTGTTTATTGATTGATTTGCGCAAAAGTTGCGACGTTTACAAACCATGAGAATTAATTTCTGGTGTTTTTACATTTTTTTGTTTTTACTAATAATGACGGCGATCTGCGATTTTTATCAGGACTTTGATATTGTGGCGGACATGTCAGACATTTTTGACACTTTTTTGGGACCAATGACATTCATACAGCGATCAGAAATTTAAATATCTACAGATTACTGCATAAATGTCATTGGCAGTGAAAGGGTTAACTGCAGGGGGAGATCTAGGGGTTAACTGCGTTCCCTAGGCGTGTTCTAACTGTGAGGGGGCTGGGCTGTCAGGGGCATAAGAGATCTAACTGATTCCAGTGACAAGGATCAGTAGATCTCTTACATGCCGCCTGTCACAACGGGGAACCGCCATGTTTACTTCGGCAGTTCCCCGTTCTTTCCCTCTGGCAGGTCATCGCGGCTCGTCGGCGGATATCAGGTCCACCCGAACCACGGGCACACTCACGCAGAGTGCGGCGGGCATGAGAGGGCGCCCTCTCACCCCCTAGCTGCGCATCCACGAATCGCCGTAAATAAACATCCACACTGCCGCCGTAAAAAGGCAGTGCGCAGTCGGGAAGTGGTTAAAAACTCCTGTGTACTGTTTATTGGTCTGGTGTGGTGTGCAGATAGCAACCAGGGGTCTTGGTGGACTGGATGGCAACTGCAGGGCACAAGCATGGACCCGCCGCAGGAAAATAAAACATTACAGGTTCTCACACAAGCCACTAACATGAGATCCAGACAGGCGAGCTAAGGGGGATGCAGGGCGAAATGCGTTTCAGTAGCCACACCTCCTTCATCAGGCTCCTGACACAGGAGTTTTTAGTGTACATAGATTTGGAATAAAAATGTGGTTGCTTGTAACCCATACTTACCTGGCACACCTTCTGCTGTTTTTGTTTGCTCTTGAGGGATTCCCAGACCCTGTTGAGGAGCTGCCGGTGAGTGTATCTTCATTGCCCACTTGATGAACCGCCCATCCCTCCTCCGTTTTTCCAGCCCTATATAGATTTCATAGACTTTTTTATTATCTAATTTATTTGCATGTCAGTGAAGTGCTGATTCACTCACTAGTTGATAGTTTGTGTAATTGCTTCTTTAGCATCAATAATAACAACTGGACAAACAATGAATCCTCTAGACAGGAAAAGCATAAATGGTAATTATGAATAACTACACTGCTAATGAGGTATCAGAGTGCACTCTGTATATATCCCCCCAAGAGTAGGTGTGGATATACATATGTGTGGGCTACTCCTGGAAGGTAACTGTTCAGTATATGGTGCCTAATCTGAGGCTTCAGCCGGCTAACAGTGAGGCCAAATCCGTACAGCGATGCACTTATTACTATCTCTTTAAGACTGCATACAGTGAGGTGTTCCAGGTGCTAGTCAAATAAGCAATGTCCTGTAGCACTAAACTGCTAAACAGTGGTAAAGTACGCTCTGCTGAACATGCTCACCAGTCTTTTTCTGGACGCTTGGTGGGCAGTGTGTGGAACTCGGTCCCTGGTAATTCAGTACTCTTGATCAGGTCCTCCCAGCCTCAGTCTTTCAGCATCCTGATCCTTATTGCTTATAGAGGGAACTCTGCACAAAAACCCAAAAACCAGTGCCAATCTCTCAAGGCTGAAGGTGGATGTATTTTGCAATAACAAGGCTTGTTTAAACTAAAAGAAAACGCACTATTTCTCTCCTCTTACCTTGTCATTGCATTCCTCTGAAACTCCCTACACACATTTGACATTAGCAGCTGTATCTTGTATACTGGATTGCCTCCCCTGAGAATGGCAATACAGTAATCCTGGTGTTTGTACAAAGGATGTGAAAATGTCCAGATCCTATTGAACATTCTTCTCAATGACTTATAGCTTTTAAAGAGTCACTTCCCCTCCGAGCTAAAAATACAATTCTCATCAGCCTAAAATTAAAGAAGACACATGATGGGGGACTTGAACAGTGTTTATGAAAACTTAATGACCTTTACATGTGAAATGCTCTATGATTTTATTTCTCATAACTCCCCTCTGTGTTCCTTGGACTATCCAAGAACTGTTCATGGAAAGAAATAGTTGCATATTTATTTTATTATAGTCCAACGTACCCTTTATATTTTAAGGAGATGCAGTCAGGTTGGCTTAAGGTAGATTTCCAAGTATGGATATTTTTACATAGACCATCCACCTTGGACCAATGTAATGCATATACAATACCTGTGGGATCCCTCCAGAAGGTGGAAATCATTGTAGTAGACATTGCTTCGCTAGTGATCTCCAATAGCTTCCTGGTACCGTGCCAAGTGGCTGCCCTGCTGCATTTTAAACAGAGGTTGGCATTAGTTTTTCAATCAATGCAAAGTGTTCTCTGATTGGATGTAGTGGACAGGTGGGGCAGTAACATCCTGATCTCCACCTCATCCCACATTTTCCAGGGACAACTGTCTAATGCCCCGTACACACGACCTGAAAATCGGACGACAGATCATACGTTTTTTTTTTTGCATGCTAATCTCAGATCGAATCGGAAGAATGTACTAAAGTCACGAAAATTCTCGTACGACAGAATAAAAAATCTGAAGTGATGTCATGTGTTGTAGTGTATTTGTATTGTATTGTCGGACGACAACTGTACTGATTAAACGAAAATCGTACAATCGGGCACCATACGATCAAAATTTTCATGCTTGTCTGATCGAATATTATCTGATGAACTGTCGTGATCGGCTCTCGTAAGCTGTGTACTAACGATCCAATTATCGTACGATCGCATCGTATGCAGTATTTTTCGTCCGATTTTCAGATCATGTGTACGGGCCATAAGAAGGAAGTTCATTTGGGAGATTTCCTCCAACTTCCTGTTGCATCTCTGGAATAGAAAATGAAGGGACATTTCCCCAATGATACACAGACAGCAATAAAATAACTTGGCCGGGGTATTATAACTTTCCCACTTTATCCAAAACTAAAAAGCATTTTGGCTATGCATGCACTTTAAGCAGACCTGTGGTGGCAGCGCACTGGTGATCCAGACTTCTACCCTCCATTCTGTGCCTTTAGCTCAACCTGACTGCACCCCCTACCCCTCTCATTAAAATATATAGTTCAAACTGGGCAGCACATAAGGGACTGTTAACTAACACTGTGCAACTCTCATTAAAATCAAAGAGGGTAGAGGTCACAGTGTTTATTTCCACGAAAGATCTATTTGCACCTACGCAGCTGTGACGCTGTGTGCGCTTTTTTGTGCGATTTCAATTATCACATTTAGGGCAGCACATTCATTTGAAAAATGCACAAAAGAAGTGAATGGCCCTTTTTTCAAAATTGTGCTTCACTGCCATGTATCAGATCTGCTCACTCAACTTTTTCTTCCTATCAACAAGCTCCTTGTCAGCCCATTTGTACACAGCACCCCTGATTGACTTCCAATATATATATATATATATATACTGAGCAAAATTATAAACGCAACACTTTTGTGTCTGCCCCTATTTATCATGAGCTGAACGCAAAGATCTATGACTTTTTCTGTGTACACAAAAGGCCTATATCTCTCAAATATTGTTCACAAATCAGTCTAAATCTGTGTTAGTGAGCACTTCTACTTTGTCGATATAATTCATACACCTCACATGTGTGGCATATCAAGATGCTGATTAGACAGCATGATTATTGCACAGGTGTGCCTTAGGCTGGCCACAATAAAAGGCCACTCTAAAATGTGCAGTTTTATCACACAGCACAATGCCACAGATGTCGCAAGTTCTATGGGAGCGTGCAATTGGCATGCTGACTGCAGGAATGTCCACCAGAGCTGTTGCCCTTGAATTGAATGTTCATTTCTCTACCATAAGTCATCTCCAAAGGCATTTCAGAGAATTTGGCAGTGCATCCAACCAGCCTCACAACCGCAGACCACGTGTAACCACAACAGCCCAGGACCTCCACATCCAGCATCTTCACCTCTAAAATCGTCTGAGACCAGCCACCCGGACAGCTGCTGCAACAATCGGTTTGCATAACCAAAGAGTTTCTGCACAAACTGTCAGAAAACGTCTCAGGGAAGTTCATCTGCATGCTCGTCGTCCTTATCGGAGTCTCCACCTGACTGCAGTTTGTCGTCATAACTAACTTGAGTGGGCAAATGCTCACATTCAATGGCGTCTGGCACTTTGTAGAGATGTTCTCTTCACGAATAAATCCCGGTTTTTACTGTACAGGGCAGATGACAGACAGCGTGTATGGCGTTGTGTGGGTGAGCGGTTTTCTGATGTCAACGTTGTGGATGGAGTGGCCCATGGTGGCGGTGGGGTTATGGTATGGGCAGGCGTATGCTATGGACAATGAACACAGGTGCGTTAAGCATTTTGAATGCACAGAGATACCATGATGAGATCCTGAGGCCCATTGTTGGGCCATTCACCCACGAACATCACCCCATGTTGCAGCATGATAATGCACGTCCCCATGTTGCAAGGATCTGTACACAATTCCTGGAAGCTGAAAACATCCCAGTCTTGCATGGCCAGCATACTCACCAGACATGTCACCCATTGAGAGTGTTTGAGATGTTCTGGATCGGCGTATATGACAGCGTGTTCCAGTTCCTGCAATATGCAGCAACTTCGCACAGCCATTGAAGAGGAATCGACCAACATTCCACAGGCCACAATCAACAACCTGATCAACTCTATGCGAAGGACATGCGCTGCGCTGCGTGAGGCAAATGGTGGTCACACCAGATACTCACTGTTTTTCGGACCCCCCCAATACAGTAAAAACTGCACATTTTAGCGTGGCCTTTTATTGTGGCCAGCCTAAGGCACACCTGTGCAATAATCATGCTGTCTAACCAGCATCTTGATATGCCACACCTGTGAGGTGGATGGGTTATCTTGGCAAAGGAGAAGTGCTCACTAATACAGATTTAGACAGATTTGTGAACAATATTTCAGTACTGCTTGGACCTTGAAGTAGGGGATATACCCCGAAAGCTGGTCCTGAAAAATTGTATGGTAGTGCAAATAAAAAAAGGATCACGGACTGTACTCAATTTTCTCTGGCACAATTGCACTAATAAGGCTACAATCATATGAAGCATGAACAATATTTGAGAGAAATAGGCCTTTTGTGTACATAGAAAAAGTCGTAGATCTTTGTGTTCAGCTCATGATAAATAGGGGCAAACACAAAAGTGTTGCGTCTATAATTTTGCTCACTATATATATATATATATATATATATATATATATATATATATATATATATATATATATATACTTATATATATATAAATATATATACACACACACACACACTATATTGCCAAAAGTATTGGATCACCCCTCCAAATCATTGGTCTCAGGTACTCCAATCACCTCCATGGCCACAGGTGTACAAAGCTCAAACACCTAGGCATGCAGACTGCTTCTACAAACAATTGTGAAAGAATGGGTCGCTCTAAGGAGTTCAGCGGATTCAATCGTGGTACCATAATAGGTTGCTATCTGTACAATAAGTCCATCTGTGAAATTTCCTTGTTACTAAATATTCCACAGTCAACTGTTAGTGGTATTATAACAAAGTGGAAGCAACTGGGAACAACAGCAACTCAGCCACGTAAAATGATAGAGCGGGCTCAGTGCATGCTGAAGCTCACAGTGCGCAGAAGTCGCTAACTGTCTGCAATAGCTACAAACCTCCAAATTTTGTGTGGCCTTCAGATTAGCACAACAACAGTGCATAGAGAGCTTCATAGAATGGGTTTCCATTGCCGAGCAGCTGCATCCAAACCTTACATCACCAGGTGCAATGCAAAGTGTTGGATGCAGTGGTGTAAACGTAAAGCACGCCGCCACTGGACTCTAGAGCAGTGGAGTTGAGTTCTCTGGAGTGAGGAATCACACTTCTCGGTCTGGCAATCCGATGGACCTGTCTGGGTTTGGTGGTTGCCAGGAGAACGGTACTTGTCTCACTGCATTGAGCCAAGTGCAAAGTTTGGTGGAGGGGGGGGGGGATTATGGTGTGGGGTTGTTTTTCAGGGGTTGGGTTTGGCCCCTCAGTTCCAGTGAAGGGAACCCTGAAAGTGATTGTAAAGTTGCGTTTTAGTTCTATTAAAATAACAAACATGTTATACTTACCACCTCTGTGCAGTTGGTTTTGCACAGAGCAGCCCAGGAGCCAATGGCACTGCTGCTGTGTCTCAACCAATCAGGAGGGAGAGTCCCAGGCGACGGAGGGTCTCGTGGACATCGCTGGATAGACATGGGCTCAGGCAAGTATTAGGGGAGCTGAGGGGGGGCTTCTGCACAGAAGGCTTTTTATCTTAATGCATAGAACGCATTAAGATAAAAAAATCTGCTGCCTTTACAACCCCTTTAAGGTGTCAGCATACCAAGACATTTTGGACAATTTCATGCTCCCAGCTTTGTGGGAACAGTTTGGGGATGGCCCCTTCCTATTCCAACATGACTGCGCACCAGTGCACAAAGCAAGGTCCATAAAGACATGGATGAGGGAGTTTGGGGTGGAGGAACTTGACTGGCCTGCACAGAGTCATGACATCGACCCGAAAGAACACCTTTGGGGTGAATTAGAGCGGAACCTGCGAGCCAGGCCTTCTTGTCCAACATCAGTGCCTGACCTCACAAATGCACTTCTGAAAGAATGGTCAAACATTCCCATAGATACTCCTAAACCTTGTGGGCAGCCTTCCCAGAAGAGTGGAAGCTGTTATAGCTGCAAAGGGTGGGCCAACTCAATATTGAACCCTACAGACTAAGACGGGGATGCCATTAAAGTTCATGTGCGTGTAAAGGCAGACGTCCCAATTGCTTTGGCAATATAGTGTATATATATATTCATATTCTAATAAATGAGGACCATTGTTGCACAGATATCCAGGATCAGTAAAGCGGTATGTAGAGCGGGGATTGTCACATGACCTGGCTGAGCACAGATTGTGCGATAAGAAGTGGTGTGTATTCCACAAAGGAAATCCCTGTGGAAGAGGATGTGTGTGGAAAGCAACGGGCATCGTAAACCAGTCTATTATACAGGAAGAAATAAAAAAAAATGAATCCCGTCTCTTTGTCATGCTTTATTACTGATCCCATCCATTAGAGGCAATGGTGCGGGACCTGTGGTGGGAAAACCATGTGAAGCATGAACAGGAACCGGTCAGGCGTTGTTCTGGCACAAGAATACAAAAAGTGAATATATTTCCATAGAACCTTAAAAACGTTCTTATGGGAAAATAAACTGACAAATGCAAAACAAAAGTTTCATGAAATTCAGTTGACATCCATTATAATTTTGTTTTTGACAATGGGGAAGAAGTTATTAAGCTGAATATTTTGTGACTTCAAAATGCAAATGTGACTGTGAATGTAAGAAAAGCATTTTTATTCATTGTTAGAATTGGAAGCTAGGAAACAAATATAGCAGCACACTCCAGTAAAGATTGACAAGAAAAATATAAAATGTAAACCAAACAAACCAATCTCCACTCCAGACAGATACAAAGACACCAATTAATGCAGCAATGTATTCAATAATACATCAGTATAGATTTTTTTGTATGTTAGAAATGCAAGCTGTGTAATTACAAGGGATCAGCCTCTTGAAGTCTCTTTACATTGAGCTGAGTATGAGAGGAAGAAGCAGCACAAGGAACAAAACAGTTTATATGTAAATATATATATGAGTATATGAAAGGAGAGAGCAAAGTGACACTATCACTGTCCACTAAGTGGCTGGGGAAGGTCCAGGATGACCTGGGCTCAGAGGAACTGGGAAAATGATGCTGTCCATCAGAATTATGACATCTAGTGGTGAAAAAGATGTGCTGCAGGAGACAGCTCTGAACCCTTTGACAGCTCTTTTAATCCTTTAGCATACATCAGCAGCAGTGTTTGGGGGGGTTCACACTTTCCTAGCTGCTAAAAATCTGATAAGTTGGTGGAAGCAATTGGGTAGCTGTACAGCATGCTTCTTTATACCCCCAGTGCATTCACCCCTACACACACCCTCACCATGGTTTCCCACTTTAACCACTGGGCACCGAAACCCCGTTAATAACCAGACCAATTTACAGCTTTCAGCGCTCTCACATTTTGAATGACAATTACTCAGTCATGCTACACTGTACCCAAATTAAATTTTTGTCCTTTTTTTTTACACAAACAGAACTTTCTTTTGGTGGTAGTTAATCACCACTGGGTTTTTTAAATTAAAAAAGACTGAAAATTTTCTTTGTTTCTGTTATAAAATTTAGCAAATTAGTAATTTTTCTTCATAAATTTTGGCCAAAATTTATACTGCTACCTATCTTTGGTAAAAATAACCCAAATCAGTGTACAGTGGAACCTCAGATTGAGAGTAAGGCGGTTAACTAGCTTTTCGCAATACAAGCAGTTTTGTTTAAATTCTGACCCGGTTTACGACTGGTGTCTCACATAACGAGTACAAATTTGCCTTTTTGCATGCAATACCACATGTGGCCAGGTTTTCGGGGGCACTGGTGAGCCCCAGAGGCGACCCGAAATTCTCAAATTCTCAGAATTCCTCAGAAATACTGAAAGTGTAAACACTTCGTGAGCATTGCCGAGTGATCCCGACGTCTTAGAGCCTCACCAAGCTCCCCCGCAATTCTGGCCACATGCGGTATTGCATACACCAGGCGCTCCTGGAACTGTGACCACATACAGTACTGCATAGACAAGCAGTGACTGTGGAACGAATTAACCAAGATTCCATTGTTTCCTATGGGGAAACATGCTTTGATATATGAGTGCTTTGGATTACAGGCATTCTCCTGCAAAGGATTATGCTTGTAATCCAAGGTTCCACTGTATATTATTTGGTCTGTGTGAAAGTTATAGAGTCTACAAGCTATGGTGGCATTAATGGAAAATTGATCCCACCTGATGTACTGGCGGCCGGCCCATCTAATTTCTTGAGACCCTAAGGCTACTTTAACGGTGCTTTACCGCTATTATAGGTATTTAGTAAGAGGCATGGTGAATTTTTTGAAGTTTTAATTTTTTCACACAATTTTTTGCAAAATTAAGATTTTTATTTTCTTTTTCTTTTTTCACAAAATTGTAATATTAACATGGTATTTCTCACACACAGAATATGCATACCACAAATTACACCTCAAAATATATTCTACTACTCCTTCTGAGTATGGCGATACCACATGTGTGAGACTTTTACACAGCGTGGCCACATACAGAGGCCCAACATGCAGAGAGCACCATCAGGCATTCTAGGGACATAAATTACACATATGATTTCTTGACTACCTCTTGTACTTTTGAAGGTCCTGGAGCACCAGAACAATGGGAACGCCCAAAAAAATGAGCCGTGGATGGGTGAGCCGTGGATGGGGATGGATGAGCATGGATGGGGATATATGAGCATGGATGGGGATGGCTGAGCATGGATGGGGATGGCTGAGTATGGATTGGGATGGCTGAGAATGGATGGGGATGGCTGAGTATGGATGGGATGACTGAGCATGGATGGGGATGGATGGGCATGGCTGAGCATGGATGAGATGGCTGAGCATGAATGGGATGGCTGAGTTTGGAAGGCTGAGCATAGATATGATGGCTGAACATGGATGGGGATGGCTGCGCATGGATGGGATGGCTGAGTATGGATGGCTGAGCATGGATGGGATGGCTGAGTTTGGATAGCTGAGCATGGATGAGGATGGCTGAGTATGGATGAGGATAGCTGAGCATGGATGGGGGTGGCTGAGCATGGATGGCTGAGGATGGATTGGAGAATGGATGGATTGGAGTATGGATGGATGGATTGGAGTATGGATTGGAGTATGGATGGATGGCTGAGGATGGATTGGAATATGGATGGATGGCTGAGGATGGATTGGAGTATGGATTATATATTTTTTCTTTTTTTTTGTGACACAAGATGGACTTGTGTTTTTTTCAACCTAACTATGTAATTATGTATTGGAGTATGGATGGATGGCTGAGGATGGATTGCAGTATGGATGTACAGCTGAGTGCAGACTGGCACAAAGCAGTGCTGTGGGCAGGGCTGCTGATAAGGCAGTACAACCAGCCCTCCAGTAGGGGGCCCGAGCCTCATCAGTCCAGAGGGGGGCCCGGGCACCTGCAGGAGAGGAGAGCCGACTGTACTGCCTTGTGCCTCCTGTGGAACACCCTGCAGCGCTTCTGGACTTCTCCCTCCGGCTGCTGCGCAGGAGATCAGTGCTGCATACTTGCCCACAGTTCCTTTATTTAGAAAGCTGCCCCATGCTGGCTTTATTCTTGGGCTGTGTCCCGATTTTGGAGAAGCAGGGACAGCTGAAGAGTCTGTCTCTGCCATTTACATTGCCAGGTTCTGAAACTCCCCCTCCCCTCCCACGGTGATCGGTGGTGGTGGAGTCCTGAGCTCTGCCAACCCCTACACCATGCTCTGTGTGTACTGTAGCTTGCAGTGCTGGCTGCAATGGCTGAGTGTTGTAGTGCTTCTGCTGGAAGGGGGGGGGGGGTGGAATCTGCAGAAAGTTCAGCATTCAGAAAGGGGGAGAATGTGCCAGGAGCCAGCCTAGAACTACAGGTGCTGGAGCTAGGGGCCACCTTTCCCTCCACCTGACAGACATCTCTGCACCAGCCATTTCTATATGGCACCCCTGAGGCCCCATTCACACTTTGCATAGCGGGAACGCATGTTCCTGCTTACATTTTTTTTTTTTAGCCTGTTTTTCACACATAAGGCAGCCCATCCATTTGAATGGACTGCCCTACGTTTGACAAATGCACCATAAAATGCTTTTTTTGGGCTTGCAGCTTCGCAAGTTTGCCAGCTGACAAAACGCAAGTCTGCTAAGTGTTTTTGGGGTGCCATTAACAATTAATGGCACCACAAGCGCTATGCAAGTTTGCAATGCATTTCTAAATGTACTGCAAAACATGCACTGTCACATGTTCAGGAACTGCAAAGTGTGAATGCAGCCTAAGGACTCACATGGGCGGCTGAGACATGGATTTACCGCCATCCCTCGCTGCGCACCCAAATCCTAACAATAGTCAGAAAGGGCTGTATACATTCTGTGGCTGCAATGTTTTACTGCACAGCTGCAGCATTTTTAACACAGGCTGCAGAGTTTGACAGGCAGCACCCCCTATCAAACTCCCTGTTGAGTTCAATGGGCCGCTCTGCAACTGCAAGCCAAACTCACAGTTGCAATATGGTCTGACAAAGAAAATTACCATTCAGCAGTTTAACCACTTGCCGACCGCCGATCGGCATTTGACGGCGGCAAAGTGGCTCTGTAACGCGGATCGCCGTCATATGATGACGGCCGCGAGATCGCGCCCAGTGAGCGCGCAAGCCGCCGGAGGCGCGCCCGCTCGCTTACTGTGTCCGGGGAGGGTCAGAGAGCGGGTGCGGCGGATTCGATCTCCACCGGCCACCCGCGATGCCCCCCCCCCGGAGTGAAAGAACGGAGGTCCGTGTAAGTAAACACGGACCTCCGTTCTGTGAGAGGGGGAAGGGCTGTGATCACAGCCTTCCTTTACATGGAAGCTGTGATCGCTTCCCTTCCCCAGCTAGGGCAGCCCCTATACAGTTAGAACACGCCCAGGGAACACAGTTAACCCTTAGAGCGCCCCCTGCAGGTTAACCCCTTCACTGTCAATGGCATTTACACAGTAATCAGTGCATTTTTATAACACTGATCGCTGTATAAATGCTAATGGTCCCAAAAAAGTGTCAAAATGGTCGGACATGTCCGCTGAAATATCGCAGTACCGCTAAAAATCGCAGATCGCCGCCATTACTAGTAAAAAAAAAAAAAAAAACGTGACCACTTTTGCGCAAACTAATCAATAAACGCTGATCGCGATTTTGTTTATAGCGGCGATCAGAAATGACGCAGCGGTGATCAAATACCACCAAAAGAAAGCTCTATTTGTGGGGAAAAAAGGACGCAAATTTCGTTTGGGTACAATGTCGCACGACCGCGCAATTGTCAGTTAAAGCGACGCAGTGCCGAATCGCAAAAAGGGCTCCGGTCCTAAAGTGTGAAATCCTTCCGGGGCTGAAGTGGTTAAAAAAGGTATAACAAAAAACAGGTGTCACAGGGTGGCTGTAGCAAGGGTATCATTTCTGCCATGGCTGCAAAACAGCATTGCAACCATCGCATTTTAGCAAAAATGTAATTTGATATTTTCGGGGGGGGGGGGGCCCTGTCAGGTAGGCTGTACGGGGCCCCCGTGATTTCTAACAGCAGCCATGGCTGTGGGCACTACAGATCTTGCCCACAGTGCTGCTGCATCCGATTTCTCCCCTCTCCTCTCACACTGTACCGATTGGTACAGAGAGGGGAGAAATAAGGCGGACATGCGCCGGCTTGTTTACATCTGATCACTCCGTCATTTGTCGGAGCGATCACATAGTAAAGGGCCGCTGTGAACGGCTGTTTACCGTGATCCATAATGCGCCTGGATTACGTCTTCCCAGAATTAACAAACCGCGCCGCAGCCGTCATTTGGCTATGGCCCGATTGCTAAGTGGTTAAAGTGTCGACTTGACGTGTTTGGTATCTATTTACTCAAAGCAAGCTTATCCTTTATATTTGACCAAAAATACAAATATGTATTGTGTTTGTGTGCCCTTAAATTAACTTTTACTGAAAACTATTGCGCAACATAACAATACAAAACTACCACCATTTTATTTTCAAGGTCTCTGCTTTTCAGAAAAGATATCCTATTTGGGGGTTTGTGGCCAGTTCACACCAGAATGCGGTGCAGGAAAGGTGCGTCCCGTGTGCGTTTCCCGCACTGTGTTTAAAACGTACTGCCTTTGCGATCTGATGTGGGTGCCAAAACATTGTTAATGACATACCAAACACAGATCACAAATGCAATGCGCTTGCGGACACCAGACCGAATGATACCGCAGTACTATGTGATTTGGTGTGGCATGTTTTTCAAAAGAAGTGCATGTACTACTATTTGTGTGTTCCAGTGCAATTTTTAGCCCTTTCATATGAACGGGCTGCAAAATCACACGGCAGGGAAGCGATTCTGGTGTGAACTGGCATTTTAGGGCCTCAAAAAATCAGATCAGAATATCAGGGTTGATCGATTTTCAAATAGATATACCAGCCTTTCTCAACCTTTTTACCCCAGAGGAGCCCTAAAATAGTTTTCAGATCAAGGAAAACCCACACTATATTCAATTCTTGGGCGGTTAGTGGCAAAAATGTCAGTAGGAATAATACCCCCTGGTCAGAAAGACACCCTTACAGAGAGATAAAAAGATAATTGGTGCCATGCTGCTGGCTTTGCCAAGTGGCATTTTCCTGGGAGGCACCATTAAATGGGAGATTGATCAGCCACAGTTCAGGAAACCCTAGCAATCTCTGGAGCAACTCTAGTGTTCCACGGGACCCTGGTTGAGAATAACTGATATATACCATAGTTTGTAGACTCTTATTTAAATTTATGAAAAAATATTATTTACAAAAATTTGCTTTTTTTTTTTTTAAAGTTTTTCTTTTTTTCTTTTATGTAGCAAAAAATTAAGAAAACAGTGGTGATTAATCCCTTTGCGCTAGCTCACACCGGCCCTTTAAAGAGATTGGCATTCCGGGAGGCGGGGCTTGTGACCATGTGACCGGCGTGATTAGCTGTCAGGGCGGTCACATGATCGGAAAACTCTTGATCGTAAGAAGCAATTGGGAGCTTTTTGTAAGCTGCCAGTCACTGTAGCGGGAGTGGGCAGGGCACGCACTCTCAGCACAGCTCTATCGGCGCTAATGCACTTAAATATGTTGCCAGGGCCGTGCTACCACTAGGCAAACTAGGCAACTGCCTAGGGCGCACTGCCACCTAGGGCGCCTGGCCACTGGTGTTCCTACTCTCCTCTGGCTCTGCAGCAGCCAGCATGTAACAAACTCAGCAGGCAGCCGCTCCATGCGTACGTAGTGTCACAGAGGCGCAGCGGTGGCGGTGGACTGTGTCCCGAGACTCCTGATGCCAGAATGGAAGCAAACAATATCCCCTGCGCTGGGCACCTCTATGACCAATGTGACCTGTCTGTCTCACCAGCCCTGAGTGATTTTTGTCCCTCCCTCACACAGCCAGCTCTGCAGCTTCTCTGCCCATACGATTCCTATACCGGGTCATGTGACATCACCTCCCCGATGGACACTGATAGGCTGAATTTGATGGGCACTGGTGAGGCTGCATTTGATGGGCACTGATAAGCTGCATTTGATGGGCATTGGCGAGACTGCATTTTATGGGCACTGGTGAGGCTGCATTTGATAGGCACTGGTGAGGCTGCATTTGATGGGCACTGATAAGCTGCATTTGATGGACACTGGTGAGGCTACATTGATTGGTGCTGGTGAGGCTGCATACAAAGGCAGGGCAAAGGGGATGGAGCCAGGGGGGTGGCAAAATGAGGTTTCGCCTAGGGTGTCAAAAATCCTTGCACCAGCCCGCCAAGAGTCCACATATTTGCGGGTGCTCGACGCCTAGGGGTTAAATACCACCAAAAAACAGCTCTATCTGACTCAAAAAATGATACAGTGCAAATTTAATTTGGGTACAGTTTGGCATGACTGAGTAATTGTCATTCAAAGTGACAGCGCTGAAAATTGGCCTGGGCAGGAAGGGGGTGAAAGCGTCCAGTACTAACATGGTTAAACATGTGTAAGTGCAAAAATGACTCTGGCAGCAAAATGTTAAATGGACTTTAAGTAAGAGACATGCAATCTAAAGCGAACTCTAGCCAAGAGTTACAGCAACTTTTTCCCTTTTTGGAAAAAAGGTTTTAAACCACGGGATTAAAATCTGATTGCCATTCAGTGTAATATAGTATGTCCCTATCCCTGTAACGTTGCTAGATATAAACCGACAACACGGTGGAGTTAAAGGTTGAAAATCTTTATTGGCTGAACAAGTACATCCATTAAAAAAATGCTAACACGTTTCGGCTCCTGTGGCCGTGCTATGAGTATGGCCACAAGAGCCGAAACGCGTTAGCATTGTTTTACTGGATGTACTTGTGTAGCCAATAAAGATTTTCAACGTTTGAATTTGCCAGCTTATAGTTATCAACATTAAAAGTACTGAGGGATTGCGCATCTCGGCCACAAGCACAGATTTTCAGCCTTGCATAGCATCACCAGCAGTAGAGCTTGGGTATTGTATTCAGTGATCCAATCCCTGTAACTGTTGCTTTTGCTGGACAGCTTGGCCCGAATGGAATAGTGCAGAAAAATAAAAAAGGCATATGATATTAAAAAAAGGAATGAATATGCTGAAAAGTATCATTTAACCACTTCAGCCCCGAAGGATTTCACATGTTAGGACCAGAGCACTTTTTGAGATTCGGCGCTGCGCCGCTTTAACTGACAATTGCGCGGCCGTGCAACGTTGTACCCAAACTAAATTTGCATCCTTTTTTTCCCACAAATAGAGCTTTTTTTTGGTGGTATTTGATCACTTCTGCGTCATTTCTGATCGTCGCTATAAACAAAAGAAGAGCGACAATTTTGCAAAAAAAAAAAAAAATTTCTTACTTTTTGCTAAAATAGAAATCCAATAAAAATATATAAAAAAAACATTTTTTTCCATCGATTTTGGCCGATTTATATTCTTCCTCATATTTTTGGTAAAAAAAATCGCAATCAGCATTTATTGATTGGTTTGCGCAAAAGTTGCCGCGTTGATGAGAATTCACTTCTGGGGTTTTTTATTTTTTACTAGTAATGGCGGCGATCTGCGATTTTTAGCGGTACTGCGATATTGCGGCGGACATGTCGGACCATTTTGACACTTTTTTGGGACCATTGGCATTTATACAGGGATCAGTGCTATACAAATGCACTGATTACTGTGTAAATGCCATTGGCAGTGAAGGGGTTAACCTGGAGGGGGCGCTCTAAGGGTTAACTATGTTCCCTCAGTGTGCTTTAACTGTATGTTGGCTGGCCTGGCTGGGGGAAGGGAGTGATCACGACTTCCATATACAGGAAGCCTGTGATCACAACCCTTCCACCTCTAACAGAACGGAGATCCGTGTTTACTTACACGGACCTCTGTTCTTTCACTGCGGGGGGCCATCGCAATAGAGTCCGCCCTACCTGCTCCCTGGCCCCCCCGAACACAGTGAGCGCACGAGCGCGCCTCCGGCGGCGCGCACGCTCACAGTGAGAGATATCGCAGCCGCCGTCATATGGCGGCGGTTTGCCATATCGAGCCACTCTGTTGCCGTCAGACTGAGGTCGGCAAGTGGTTAAGCAGGGCTCAAAATGTAAAGTCCTAAGCTACTAGCCAGGCCTTAAGGGTTACACACCACCAGTTGTCCCACCCAACCCCTACCATTCCCCTAATCCCGCCCCTATACACGCCCTCATAAATTCTAATGAAATGACACAAATGTTTTATGCAGAATTAAGTTACATAAATAAATATTAACAACAACGTTATCAGTGCCCATCAATGCAGCCTAACCCATGCCCATCAATGTAGCCTAACCTGTGCCCATCAATGTAGCCTAACCTGTGCCCATCAACACAGCCTAACCTGTGTCCATCATTGCAGCCTCACCCATGCAGCCTCTCCTGTGTCCATCATTGCAGCGTGACCTGTGCAGAGCAATAGAGAGGGCGGCTGGATCATCATAGCAGAAGAGGAGAGCCAGCCAGGATCAGAGAGCGGGATAGCCCACTGTAACAGCTTACATTAGATTATATTACAATTGCCGTCCGCTCATGGTTACACACAGTCCTGCCCTCCTGACTCAGCATTTGTGACAGACAGAACACCCCCTGGTGTTCTGTCTGTCACAAGCGCCGGGTCAGGAGGGCGGGATCTGTGCAGGGCCGATCCTGGGCGGGTGCGCGGGGTGCAGTGCACCCAGGCGCCGCAGGGAGAGGGCGCTGAACTATAAAAGTTGTCCCTTCACTCCTCTCCACTTTTTCAGGGCTCGAGAAGAGTAGATCGTCGGCGGCGGGAGGCCCTTCGACGGACCGACACTAGTCGGGACTTTTTCACCTCTCCTCACTTCCCTGTTGAAAATATCAAGTCGCGGGAGAGGGA
>BLSH010152860.1:335510-356710 GCA_018402905.1 Glandirana rugosa
CTACCAGTCTCTGACGTCTGTACTATGTTCTCTACCAGTCTCTGACGTCTGTATCATGTCTTCTACCAGTCTCTGACGTCTGTACTATGTTCTCTACCAGTCTCTCTGACCATCTCTTGTATCATGTCTGCAGTCTCTGACCATCTCCTGTAATATGTCTGCAGTCTCTGACCTTCTCTTGTATCATGTCTGCAGTCTCTGACCATCTCCTGTATCATGTCTGCAGTCTCTGACCCTCTCTTGTATAATGTCTGCAGTCTCTGACCCTCTCTTGTATCACGTCTGCAGTCTCTGACCATCTCCTGTACTATGTCTGCAGTCTCTGACCATCTCCTGTACCACGTCTGCAGTATGTTTGGGGGCTCTTTCTAACAGACTCTCTAACAGAAGCCCTCTCTGTGTACCCGCTCCAGGTCCCATTAGAGTACTCTGCTTCTCTTCCTGTATTTTGTTTATTGTTATGAGATTGTGGGAGGATATTATGGGAACAAAGACTCCTTAGGGGAGCATTTCTGTGTTTATGTGACTGCCATAGAAACGTTTGCAAAGGGGAGGAGTTATTAATATGACCACGCCCATGTGGGGGCGCCAGAAATATTTCTGCACCCAGGCGTCTGTGACCCTAGGATCGGCCCTGGATCTGTGTGTAACCATGACGGCAATTGTAATGTAATCTAATGTAAGCTGTTACAGCGGGCTATCCCGCTCTCTGATCCTGGCTGGCTCTCCTCTTCTGCTATGATGATCCAGCCGCCCTCTCTCTTGCTCTGGGAGAACGGCTCCCATTCATCCACGCCTGTTGGCGGTGTTGCCCCCCCCCATCCCCCCGCTCCCAGGCAGCCTAGCTCCTTGCCAACCCTCATTTTCCACTCGCAAAATGCAAGTGGAAATTTTGAGGGCTGATTTAAGCATTACCCAGTTATCAGAATACACTATAATGGTCCTTTAATGAATGCACACAGTGTGCAGTGAACACAGTACGATGGTGACTGTCCCCTTTAAGAACAGCTACACGCACAATTCAACAGCCATCATGCACTCAAAATGTGAAGATAATGAACACGGCAGGAGTAATAAAATACAAAAACAACTTCAGCTTTATTGAAATGCTTGAAATTATGCATTCACGTTTGCCTTTCCACACCAATAAATAATATATACATTACGCCTCATTTCACAAGTGAAATTCTTTGTAATGGTTGCTGTATATACAGACATTCAGATCAATAGTTTCCTGTTTACTCAATACGAGACAATAAAAGTGGCCCAGTGACATTACACAGTTTAACCTTTCCTTTTTATGAGTTACTCGGATACAAAGCGCAACAGCTAACCACTTAGATGCCAGAGGGACAACAGCACTGTGGGGTGCTTTGTAATAATGCTGTTCTTAGATGGACGAGTACATTTTTTTTTTAACCATCAATTGAAAATGATAAACTGTTTTATCTTTACACAAATTAATTCTTATTTTATACATAGTGGTGTAATTTTAAAAAATTCTCATAGCGCTTCATCTATTGAAACTGCATGTAAAATTGTTCTGTGTGAATAGGGCAAAACTGAATGTTGGTCTGAAATTCGAATGTGTGAATGCAGAAAATGCCATGATATGGCCACTAGATGGCGCTGGCTGTCATAGGAAATAAGTATACGTCTCTATGCCCCTAGTGGTCTTAATGTGGTATTTTCTGTATTTTTACTAGTTTCATTCTTCCAAGGAACAAAAGATGTTAATACTGTTAACAGTGATATTATTATTCCTATTTTCATTTCTTTGGTTTTAAATATAGGCCTTTTGCAAATATGGGATATAGAGGTGGTTCCCTGACACTCCAGCTCAGACATAAAGCTACATAAATGGAAAATGGTGACATTTCAAATGCATGCCTGTATATTTCCATAAGTCAAACACTTCAGATTCTCGTATAAACCCAACCATGGGTTGGCCCTACTCTAGTCTTGTGTGTTTCCATAAAATTAGCATGCTACACAGATTAAGCTGAGGGTTAGCTGTGATAGCAACAACTCATATGCTGTATCCTAAACCAGGGGTCTCCAAACTTTCCAAAGGGCCAGTTTACTGTCCTTTAGAGGGACCAGACTGTGGCCAGTGGGAGTAGAAAATGTTCTGACCTTAGAAACATCATTGGTTTCAGACAGAGGAATAGTGCCCTATCGTTGGTGTCCATGGGAGGAATAGGGCACCAAGGGCTGGATAAAGGAAAGAAAAGGGCCGCATGTGGCCCCTAGGCCACAGTTTGGAGACCACTGTCCTAGACCATACATATCCCAAGATTTCAAAAGGGAAAATGTTACACCTGGCCTATAGAACCCACCACCCACCTTCCCCATAATTATACTGTAAGCGTAACCCAATGTCCCTTATATAAAAGGTCTAAAATGATGCCTTAGGTAAAAAAAAATGATGATATTATTTACAAATGAAAGAATAGCTTTTAAAACATTTATGTAATTTCAAAAATATTAAAAAATATTTACTTATTTATAGGTCATCTTAAACAGTGAGCCCTCTGGGAAAGTATTTAAAAAACACATATTTCTACAAGTCTAACCAAGCTTTTCTCAACTGTTTTTAAATAAAGAGGAGCCTTTGAAACTTTTTTAAGTTCTCAGGGAACCCTTGCTAAAGCAATTCATTGGGGGTCAGTGGGAAAAAATGCCCTTTATATTGGTAGTCAATGGGAAGAATCCCCCCTCTTACAATGGTTGTCAGAATGTCACACCTACAGGCAGTTTAAAAGATCATTGGGGTTATTGGTGGTGTTGACCCTTGAACTATGCAGACACCATCCATGGAAGGTCAAGTTTAAGGGATCTCCAGCAGTCTCTGGAGGAACCCTAGAGTTCCAGAGTACCCTTGTTGAGAATGACTGGTCTAACCCTAGAATATTTTAAAACGTGGATCACAGTTTAACGGACTTCCAGCAGCCTCTGGAGTAACCCTGGAGTTCCAGAGAACCCTTGTTCAGAATGACCGGTCTAACCCTAGAATATTTTAAACCGTGGATCACAGTTTAAGGGACCTCCAGCAGCCTCTGGAGTAACCCTAGAGTTCCAGAGAACCCTCGTTGAAAATGATTGGTCTAACCCTAGAATATTTTAAAACGTGGATCACAGTTTAAGGGACTTCCAGCAGCCTCTGGAGAAACCTTAGCGTTCCAGAGAACCCTTGTTCAGAATGACCGGTCTAATCCTAGAACATTTTAAACTGTGGATCACAGTTTAGGGACCTCCAGCAGCCTCTGGAGTAATCCTAGAATTCCAGAGAACCCTTATTGAAAATGACTGGTCCAATCCTAGAATGTTACCTTGGATGATAGTTTAAGGAACCTTCAGCAGTCTCTGGAGGAACCCTAGAGTTCCAGAGAACTCTTGTTGAGAATGACTGGTCCAACCCTAGAATAATTTAAACCGTGACTTACTGTTTAAGGGACCTCCAGCAGCCTCTAGAGGAACCCTAGTGTTCCAGAGAACCCTTGTTGAGAATTACTGGTCTAACTCTAGAATATTTTAAACCATGGATCACAGTTTAAGGAACCTCCAGAAGCCCCCGGAGGAACCCGAGATTTCCAGAGCACCCTCGTTGAGAATCACTGTTCTAACCTAGCATATTTTAAAGCCTGGATCCTGCACATGTAAGCAAAAGCATCTAATAAGATTTCTCTTCCAGCCTAAAATCTGGTTGGCTGCACTGGGCAACACCAACGCTTTCATAGTCCATGCATTGCCCTAACATGGAATGCAGCCTCCTGACTTCAGCCTACATCCTTTTGTTCTGCTAAAAAAAATCTACTATTGGCTGCCACTAGAGGGAGATATCAGGAGACAGGGGACAGGCTTGGTGTTAGGCTGAAAAAAAGTCCATCTCCTTCTAGCAGTGGAAAATGGTAAGAGATACATTCATCTCTTTAAGTAAGTTACACTTTTTTTAGTTGAGCAACCTTATGCGATGCGCCAGTAATCCTTTCAATTGGGCATTGGCTTTTCACGGTTTAGTTGTCAGGGCAATGCTTTTTCTGCAAGAGGTCATAAACGGACTTCAAAATTTCTTCCTGACTGGAGAAAGCGTTTAGTATATTTCTATGACCCGAGTCTTCCTTTTCTTAATTTACTGCCACATCATGCTGAGAAAAGGGCCAAAGGCCATACAACTGGTTTTCAGAAACATCTTTGTTGAATTTGCTTACTTACTCCATCACTGCAGATATAGCTTGCACATCAAGAAGCCTAAACTGTATAATTTCCAGGGCTCACTTGCAAATAAGTAAATCCATAAAACTTCCCAGTGTGCTATGCACAGGACCAAACTTTTTTTTTTTTTTTAGAAAACTGAGACCTCTAGTGGCTCAAAAAGAGACAGCACAAACTTTATTTTTTTGCTCTTGGGCTATTTAAACAAAGGAGCATTCCTGAGATAAAACAGTGATCTGAGAAACAAAAATTATTTTTAACCCATGTGTTCCTAAGCCACATAGATATTTAATAAGGCAAAGAAAAAAAGTGCAGTAGGCTATGGCAATACATGAGAGGTCATCATTAGCCAACTGATTTTTAGAAAACTTAAAGGGTAAGTTCACTTTTTCATGAAAAATGAAAAGGTGAACAACGAATATCCTGACCAATTCTCTGGACCCCGCTGCACATAATAGACATGACGCCCCATGTGGTCAGTACACTGCAATACACAGCCACATAGTGAGTATCCTTGGACTGGCCATCGTTCATTGGTCAGTGCAGCCATGTGACCGGGCTGACCAATGAGAAGTGCATCTGAATCATCTTCTTTTATGAAGGTGTCACAGAAGAAGCGCTTCTTATTGGTCAGCATGGCTATAAGCATTTGCCATTGCAAGCATTATGATGAGTGCTACACCGGCAGCACTGGACATCACTGGCGCTATATGCAGCGGGGCCCCAGCATATTTGGGGTTTGTTCTCATTTTCATCTATCATGAAAAGGTGAACTTATCCTTTAAATGTGATACGTTCTAGTGGACTATTTCAGCAAATCATGACCATCTCAACAGACAAGCCATAGGTTCTGTGCACAGAGTAAACAATAATATCAATACAGATCTTTATATAGCGCCAACAATTTACGCAATTTACATACTGTACATTCACATCAGTCCCTGACCTTCACATAGTTTTTAAAACACAAATAGTACAAAAAAAGTTCCTTCATTATCATCCACAAGACAAGAGTATAAAATTCCCGAGTTTTTACATGGAATATACAGGACCAATAGAAAGCAAGTATATGTAATTGGAAAACATAGGCTTATATAGTTCCATGGCTGGAAAGGTTGAATAAAAACACCATTCAATCCAGTTCAACCTGTGTGTGTGTGTATGCATTTATGTCTCTACCACTTCCCATATCCCTGTATATTGTGTTCGCTAAGATGCCCATGTAAAAGTTTTTTTAAATGATTCACATTTGCCGCTGACAGCACCCATTGTGGAAGGGAGTTCCACATCCTTACCAGTCTAACTGCAGAATAACCCCATATGCAGTTTAAAATGCCATTCTAAATATGTCATTCTTTGCTCCTTCTTTTGTGATCTCCATTATCTTACACAACCATCTGAAAATGCTGAAAATTCCAGCAGTTAGTAATATATATATATATATTTTTTCTAAAATAACAGGTTTACGAGGAAGCTATGATAACAAAAATAAACTATTTTTCAAGCAGTGAAAACCTACCTATATTACTAAACATTCTTTGTTCTACCTGACCTTCATGTTAGGAGCTGCCTATAGCTGGGTCTATTTATATAATATTCTGAAAAATTTGTTGCAAGCTGAAAGGAGTTGTAAGGGCAGAACGTTTTTTTTTAATCTTAATGCATTCTATTCATTAAGATAAAAAACCTTCTGTGTGTAGAAGCCTCCCCAGCCCCCACTAATCACTTAACTGAGCCCCTTCTCTCTGCAGTGACGTCCATGAGTGTCTAAGATGTCCCAGACACTCCTCCTCCGCCTTTGTCTCCCACGGCTGTCAATCAAAATCAGTCAGCCAATCAGGGGAGAGCGGGGTCGGGGCTGGGGCTACATGTCTGAATGGATACACAGAGCTCTGACTTGGCTCGGATGCCCCCATAGATAGCTGCTGGCTGAGGGAACACTCACCAGCGGGAGGGGCCAGGAGCAGCAAAGAGGGACCCGAGAAGAGGAGGATCTGGGCTGCTCTGTGCAAATCCAACTGCACAGAGGAGGTGAGTATGACATGTTTGTTATTTAAAAAAAAAATGAGCCTTTACAATGACTTGAACAAAATTTCACCATATGTTTTCTAATAGTTTAATTCCTGCATTGTCAGCTCCAACCAGTGGCCAAACTGCAGTACCGTTTTCTGAAATATCTCAATGAGAAAATATACCATACTTTGTCCACTAGATGGAGCCGATGATACAGACGTTATGTTACCCCAACATTTCACATTCCTGTATGTGCCTGTTGTACCATGTACTTGCATTAAAAAGTATCCTGTTCTCTTTTTATTTATTCCTTTGTGTGAAATACCTGGTGTTCCCTCTGCCCTCCTGCTTTCCTATTGCAAACCGATCATGCTAGGCAAGAGAGCACATCCATCGCACTGTGGTCAGTTTTCTAGCTGTGCTGGAAGAACAGACTGCCTGTTCTTTAATGATCAGACTTGTGCTCCCCCCCCCCCCGCATGCAGCTGAGAACAGAGATCATGTGATCACTTAAAAAAAACTGAAAAAGGGGTATTAAAAAAGAAAAAAGGTATTTATAATGCTATATTACTATAAATACCTTTTTGCAATAAATAATAAATTCAATAAATGTTAGTTAAGGGGGGGGGGGGAACTATATATATATATATATATTTTTTTTTTTTTTTCAACAGTCAGGTCAATGCACTAAAATGTATTGCGTGCATTATTGGTGTCACATGACCTATTTGCACAAATGATCACATAAAATTATTTAAGCGCCGATTCATGAATAACAAAAAAAATATTGAATGTGAGATAGAAAATGGCAAAGCCTTTCTAGAGTCAATTTACTAAAAAAAAAAAATCATTATTTATCTCATGGCACAGGCCTTCAATATTTTAGGAATGTAAAAGATAACAATCAGGGGAACTCTGCACTATCCAGTTAGTGAAAAGAAAACAATGTGAGAATGCAATTTTGTTGGTTCAGGAATGTAAATAATTTGTAACATTGCACCGCAGGAATGTCATTCTGTGAATGTAGACTGACTAAGAATAAATTGATAGTTTCACAATTCTTAGGTTATCCATTATAAAACATTTGTGCCGGCTGGACAAATTTCCCCCTGTATTTTCGGTAACAGACCAATTCCTATGATCGTCAGTTGCTTCTAGTGGCCAAAATGTGGTATAGTTTTCTGTAAATCCTCAATGAGAAAATATGCCACATGTTTGTCACTAGATGGAGCTGACGATCAGAGGAATCGTGTCTTTATTTTTCTCACTCTGGTGCAGCCTGTGCAAAAAAATGAGAAAAAAACAAAAAAAGAGTACAAAAAGTAAGCTTTTTAAAAGTTAGCTTTTAAAGCTAAAATAAATGCAAAATAGAAAAACCAATCTAATTCATTAAAAAGCATGTTTTTTGGTGAATGGGCTACTTCTGAGATAAATCCTAGTTATTTTAGTAAGTAAAACATCATGCAGTATTTAAATCTTAGTGAATTGACCCCACACTATTCCTTCTTGGACATAGATAGCTCTAAAGAGGATGGCCTGCCACTTGCAAGACGTGCATGGTGATCCACTTGGTGAATCAGAGCTACAATAATGACAGACAAAAGCCGATCCCGGAGGCTACAGTAGGATCAGCGACCTGATACAACTAATACATGCTTTATTACCCTTGTGTATGTAACTACATTTTGTATTTTTTTCTTAATAAAATTGTCCATTAAGGCTTTACAATGCCAGTGCACTCTCTTGTACTGTTTTGAAGGTTTTACTAACTGTCCAAAAAATAGGAAAATAAGGCTACAATGAGCTCAGAATCACTTAAATATTTAAATTTGACTTAAAAATTATTTTACGTTGTAATTTTTATTTTACTTTTTAATACAAAGGAAAAAAATATATAAAAATGAAATTATACATATTTTAGAGGCTTATATTTGATAATGATGTGCCATGGGGAAAGCTCATTAAGAGAGAGTAATGACAGCTTACAATATTTCACTACATAACATTCTTCATTGTGCATTACCTGTCCCTCTGGCATGAATAGTGATTAGGACCCAGCAAGATTTAGACATACGTAGCGCACACATTAGTATGGAAATGCAAAGTGTGTTTACATCACGTTGCAGCATCCACTTCACAGATGTTTAAATCTGACCATGAGCCAGATACTTTGTTTTTCAGTGGTAAGGTAATTGCCCTCAGAAATAGCTTGATGTGAATCGACTGTCAAGTGGTTCTCAATGAACCTCTGTGGGCACATTGTTCTGGGGTAGGGGTGGGGGGATGGTTGGATAATGCATAGAACATGAGAGATGAACGTCATTATCGGATGATGGAACCAGAAGTTACATTTTTATAAATACAATAGAATCCTTCAAAGGTTGCTGAGCTCATCCAGTTTTAAGCAGACCCATCAAGAATCCAATGCCCTATCCATAAATAGTTGAACAGATTTGCCTTTAAATTATCTGTGGCTGTTACACACCAAAAGAAGGATAACATTCAGACCTTGCTGGTTTGCATATGCCCATTGAACTCTGAGTTACGAGATGTAAGCATGGTCTCCTGTATTCGGCTGCTCTTTTCTTGCCGGTTCTCCGTCTGGTCTGCATCCTTGATGCCGTTGCTCTTGCGAAGGCAGAGGACTTTCTGAAAGCTCTGCTTGAAATTGTCAGAAAGAAAACCATAGAGGATTGGGTTGGCGCAGCTGTTGGCGTAGGACAACACGACCACAAAGAAATACACCCCAACATATGCTGGCTCTTCCGGCACTATAAAAGTTAGATTGACGATGTTGAGGATGTAGAATGGAAGCCAGCAGAAGACAAACACAGCCACGATGATGACCACCATTCTTGTTACTTTGCGCTCTGATCTTCTACGCCTGGTGGAGCCTACGCGAAGTCCAGTAGACTTCACCTTAATAACGATTAGAAGATAGCAAAGGCAAATCACCAGCAGAGGTCCAAAAAAGCCCAGCACCGAAGTGTAGATAATAAATGCAGTAGACCAAATGTTTACTGGTTCTGGCCAGTTTATGTTGCAGGTGTTCAAATCTTGCTGGACATCCGAGAAGATGATGACTGGTAGGACCACTAAAAAGGAAACAGTCCAAACAGTGACACTGATGAGTTTCGCCACTCGTGGTCTCCTCCATTTGGTAGACCTGATGGGGTGAACCACGGCCAAGTAACGGTCAATGCTCATAACAGTTAGGCAAAAGATGCTGGTGAATTGGTTTATACCGTCCACAGTCATCACCAGTCTGCAGAGGAAAGTACCAAAGGGCCAGTAAGAGATGGCATTTTGAGTTGCAAGAAAAGGCAGTCCTAACATAAACAAGACATCAGCCACTGCCAGGTTCAAGATGTAGATGTTGGTCACAGTCTTCATCTTGGCATAACGGAGGACAACATAAATGACTAAGGTGTTACCACTGAGTCCAATAGCACAAACAAGCAAATAAATAATTGAGATAATGACAGAGCTCATCCGTGAACCTGAAGGTTCCACCAGTGTTGCATTATCCGTGAAATTTCGGTATGATGTTAGATTGGGCTCCTGTGTCCCAGGCTCCAGGACAGAAGCTATCGGAAGAGAAATAGGGTCCATTTTCATGCTGTAACTAGCGCTTCTCAGGACAGGAAAATGATTACATCCAAGAAGGTATGATGCTCTGAAAGAGAAAAACACAAATAGTTGGTACCAAAACCATCCACTGCTAGTACACTGGTAAAAGGTTAAAACATGGCAAATCAAAGCGGAACTCAACCCATTGATTTAACCGTTTAAAAAAAATGTACATTCCCGGTACGTGACGAGAATGTAACTGTCACATTGGTTGTTCTCTCATCCATAGGTGTGCGCAGCCTATTGCATTAGGGTGTGCACCACAAAGCACAAACAAACACGAGTGTGTGTGTGTATCCGTGAATCCGTGTATATATGTCAGAAGGGCAGAGATCGGTGTCAGTAGTTTATTTTTATTTTATTTTATTTATTTTTTTACAATTTAGTTTTTTTATTTTTACAATTTTATTTTGGAGCCCTGCTGGAGGGGCTTTGGTGAAATATCAGGGTTCTAAACAGACCCCTGATGTCTGACTTTTGAGCCAGAGTAAGGGACTGAGGACAGAGATTCCCCTGTCTCTTTCTCTGCAGCCAGGCAGCAGGGGTAATCTGCACAGTACAGGGTGATTAGGGTGTGCCCAGGCACACCTGCCACCCTATGTGCGCACACCTATGCTCTCAACCAAACCATCAAACCATCAAATGGCTGGTGTCATAACTGATCACATGTGCAGTACTATGGCAGTTGAAGATCAAACTGAGGCCAATATGCAGCTTCCTTGGCTGAAAACAATAGGAGAGTGCAGTTTTAGGAGAGTTTAGTTTCTCTTTAACCTTCCTAGCGGTATTCCCGAGTGTGGCTCGGGGTGGAATTTCAGTACCAAGAGCGGTAACCCCGAGCCACACTCGGGCTTGCATCACTGGATCCAGGCAGCGCTACTCACCTTGTCCCCTGGATCCAGCGATGTCCCCCGCCGTGTCTGCGGGCTGTGTCCGCTGCTCCGATGCCTCTGTGTGCCGGGCTCCGTTCCCTGCGAGCGTCGCGTCGCACGGGGACGGAGACCGGCGGGAAATTCAAAAAGTGAAACACACACAGTACATACAGTACACTGTAATCTTATAGATTACATTACTGTATGAAATCATTACACATCCCCTTTGTCCCTAGTGGTTTGCCCAGAGCCCTGCATGCACTTTATATAATAAATGTCATCCTTTCTGCCTGGAAACATGACAATGTCCATGGCAACCAAAAAGCGTCCCTTTACGTCAAAAGTGGTTTTTGATCAGCTAGAAAACACCGATAGTAAATAAGAATCATTTGCAGAATTGAGTGATACTGATTTTTGGGGAAATTTATCATCAGAAACTGAAAGTGACGACAGCGACAATTCTGCAACTGAGCAAATTTCTGCGTTTTTGGTTTGATTACATTATTGAATAAATTTTATTACTATTATATTATTATTTTTGATAATTATTTTTAGTTATTTATTATATTATAATTTATGATTTCATTTTTCAAACTTTTTCATACCCGGGATGTCTACTAGACTCTTGTTTGGACAGATTTAAGTGAGTTATTCCTAAGAATTGCAGGCCTACAATATAAAACCCCAAATTTCCATGCAAAATAATTGTACCGCTTTTGGAACAAAATTCCTGACATAATCATACCGCCAGGGAGGTTAATAGAAAATGCAAATCAAATAGGTGGAGAGGTGATCTTGTTAGCCAAGTTAAAGTGTTAAAAATAAAATAAGAACAAAGTTAAAATGTTATACAACTATGACATAGCGGGGTCGATTTACTAAAAGCAAACAGACTGTGCACTTTGCAAAGTGTAGTTGCACTCTGCAAGGGCATTTTCTCCAGCGCTTAGTAAATGAACAGAAGCTCTGCTAAGTTCCACCATCAAATCACGTGCAAGCAAAAATACTGTTTTTTTTATTTTCCTTGCATGTGATTGGGTATTCTTTGCAAAGTGAAGCTTTACCTTCTTTACTAAGCTTTGGAGCAAATGCACCTGCACTTTCCTAAAAGCGCCGTCTATTAGCCTATAGTAAATCAACCCCATTGAAAATTAACACTATGCAGTCTTTTATTCAGCCAGTAGATGGAGCTTTAGTCTCCTTTTCATATATTCAGCTATTTCAGTTTCAGCTTTGCATAAAAGCGGTTATTAACAGAACTCAACTCAGAGTCATGAAAACAATCACTCCTCCCTTACCAGACAGCTTAGTCCCAGATTTCAAGCAGACAAAAAGAGCTGAAAAGCTAGGTGCTCTGCTGTGCAATCTCTTTAGGTGACCCAAAATACTCTGGAAATCCTATGCAATGTAATATATATTTAAATAGATAGTAAAAGAGAAGATACATAATGACAGTTTTGTTTTGTTTATTATGCCATTTTTAGTTGCTTGTCAAGTTAAACATAAATGTTTTTACAAATAACAAATGTCAGTTGCACCAACCTGCTTTTTTATTTTTCTATGATTTCTGTGTTATGGACAAAGTTCTACCTTAAAGTCACAAATCTCATGTTACTGCCACCTAGTAAGAGTGACTTTAGTATTCCAGAAAAGTGTCACCAAGCGAAGAATATCTGATTAGCTCATATTTATTTCAACGGCATCCACTGCACAATGCACAAGGCACCTGATTTTACTCCAGCCTGGCTCAATAACGCGTACAAGCAATTCTGGCAAATAAATTCATACGTGTTCCTAGCGGGTTATGATGGTACAAGTGACATCTTGAAAAGAGGACATGAAAAAACATAATTACACCAATAGACTTTGATTTGTCAAGGGCACCTTGGGAGGCTCCTGTCCCATGCCTTCAGCAAGCATATTTCCCAATTTGTATGCGTGGTTTATTGCAAAAGCCAACGCCTGTTTGCAGAATTCTCTATGGACAGAATAATAGCATGTGTCGGGTCTTGTATCAACTGTAGAAATCATTAGCCAACTTCTCTGCCTATTGTTTATTGGGAAATGTCACTTGGAAATTTTCCTTCTTTATTTTTTTTACTTGGTTGCCTTTATCCACAGAAAATTTACTTGTCTTCTACAGAGAGTTTGATCTATATTGTATTTTTTAAGACATATCTCATCCTGAATATTTATCAATATGTTGTGCTGTGCTGTGTTAAAAAAATACTCCAGGTCCAATTTTCCGTCTGTTGCTGTACATTAACAGACTGTTCAAATGAATGGACTGTGCTAATATAATAATATAACATGTCATATTTCTCAAGTTAACACACATGAAGTGCTGCTCTTTCGACACAGTGGAGGCAGGTCCATGACACCCTGAACTGGGAGTAAAGCCTCGTACAAATGCGCCAATTGTTGGCCAACCGAACGTCCAACTTTTGTCCAAATTGGCTGTTGGCGGTTGTGTCTAGTGTACTGACGGTAGTCAAGTAATTGGCCAACAAAGCCGAACGTAGCGACGTGTTACGAGCGTATAACAAGGGAGTTCAGGTGAATGTGATTTGTGAATTAGGAACGCAGGTTTACACGACCGAACACTTCCTGGATTCAGAGCATGCGTGTTTGCACTTCCAACTTTTTGTTGGCCCAACTTCTGTACACCTGAGCCAAGAATCGGCCAATGCCTTGTTGGCCAACAAAAGTTTTCTAGTCTTGTCAGCCAACTTCTGTTGGACGACAATTGGAAATCGGCTGTCGAATCGTGCGTACTAACGGTCGGATTATCGGCCAACAGACTGTTGGATGACCGTTGTTGGCCGATAATCGGACCGTGTGTACAGGACCTTAGTCTTCAGTCTTCCTTGTTGAATGAAGCCTAACACAGTCACAGTGTGGAAGACTGAGGACATCTTGTGGTGAAAATGAAATAATGCATGAGCATGTGCCAGAGAGGATGTGAGTACTGTAGTTAAAGTGTGTTTTTTTTTTTTTAATAATGCCGGGTGTCATTAATTAATGCCCCTTACTTTGAATAACGAGTGTAGGCAGATATAATATACTAGCACTTGCCCCAGTTGTGAATTAAAGAGGAAGTAAACCCAGATTGGGTTTACTTCCTCTATATTCCCCTGCAAAGTAGAAACATAATGGGCTACTATGCATCGTATAGTAGCCCATTATGTGTCACTTACCTGCAAATGAAGCCTGCGATGTCCAACGATGTCCCCTGTGCAGGCAGCATCTATCTTCAGCCCCTCTTCCTTCTGGGGCCGCGACTCCGGCTCTGTGACTGGCCGGAGTCGCGTGACATCACTCCTGCGCATGCACGCGGGAGCCGCCGGTCACGTGATCTCAGTGAAGAAACGGCACGGAGGCCGTTTCTTCATTGCGCATGTGCTGAAATGACATCGGCACATCTAGTACAATGCATATCTCCTACAGGTAAGCACCTACAGGTAAGCCTAGGAGTTGACAACCACTTTAAATAAAAATATCCCTAAGAGCTCATTTACACTTGCTTCAAATTTAACACACATTAAAGCACCTACCACTTCAAAATACTTTTTTTTATGTGTTTTTGATGCTTTTTTTTAAGCTTTAATGAAGCTTGGCAAATGCCTTGTGTATTCATTTCTATTTGCTTTAAAGGAGCCCAGTAGAACCCTGGGTCAGTAGTACCCCCCCTTAGCAGATCCCCAGCTCATTAGTACTCCTGTTCAGCAGATCCCCAGCCTATCAGTACCCTCGTAACACATTCAGTGCATTTTAAAAAAGAGTGCCACATTTTGAAGCAAGTGTAACTAAGCCCTAAATGTATTTTCAAATAGTATCTCGGTCTCCATTTATATTAGTCTGCTGTAGGGATTGCATCTGACTTGCTCATAGGACAGAAGAGAAAACAGGGCTGACCTTATCAGTGTCTAGCTTTCCTTTCACTATCCAATCAGAGGTAGGGGGGCCTTGACTAAGCTGTTTTACTTTAAATGCAACAGATAAATGTGAGGTCAGATCTTGGCTGTGCTGTCTGCATTAGAAGACTGGGGTAAGACACTTCACACTTAGGGGTATATATTAAAAAATATTGCAGAGTTATGTGTTCTGCAAACCCTCTTGTATGTTTGTTCTGTGAGAATGTTATTAGTCTATTTCCTCTCCAGGTTTAATGTGCTATTCAGGAAAATACTGCTTTATGGCCACTAGATGGAGCAGAAAACCATAACACCTAGGGGTTGATTTACTAAAGGCAAATTGATTGTGCACTTTGCAAAGTGCAGTTGCACTCTACAAGAGCAGTTGCTCCAGAGCTTAGTAAATTAGCAGAATCTCTGCTGACTTCCATCATCCAATCACCAATCGTGCAAGCAAAAATGCTGTTTTTTTAATTTTCCTTGCATCTGATTGGGTATTCTTTGCAAAGTGAAGCTGTACCTCCTTTACTGAGCTCTGGAGCAATTGCACTTGCCTTTAGTTAATCAACCCTATAGTATTATTATTATTCAGGATTTATATAGTGCCAACAGTTTGCACAGTGCTTTACAATATGAGGGCACACAAGTATGTATTCCCTATTTCCTATGATCAGCTCCATCTAGTGGCCATTATGGCTACTAGATAGAGCAGACGACCATAACATATAGTACTATAGTATTTATTCCCTATTTCCTATGATCAGCTCCATCTAGTGGCCATAATTTCGTATTTTCCCCGATTCACACATTCGACCTGGAGAAAAAATAGCCTAATAACATTTGATTTTGTCCATATTTGCACAGAACATGCAGTTTCACATGTGAAATAGCTAAGGTTTTTTTTTTTAAGAATACATCCCTTACCTATTTGAGCTGTGAATTTAGCCTTTCGCCTTAATTGTCATTCTAATATATTTTCAGTATATTCCATATTGATTACCACTACGTAAATATATCATGCCTATAGTGAGCGTTTCTTTCTTACACTTTAAACCTCTCTATTATCCCACAAGGGAAAAGTTGGTCTCAATTACATGGCACTGACATCAGTTACATAGCAATATTTGCGGACGACCAGCGAGAACCATCTCGCCTCATTCTCTGCGGCTCCGTTCCAGTCTACGCTAATTGCTGCTAGCAGGCTCATTGGTGACACACAGCCTACGGCATGCCCTGCCAAGTCATTCTATAAGTTCTTGTGACTCATCAGGATTCCTGGAGACAATTCTGTCGAATTCTGAGCAGCGGGAGGCCTTGGTCTGCTGGTTCTGTCAATTGAGTGCCTAGGATTGCGATCCAGATGTACAGATTAGCTCCATGCAGAGGACATTGCCCCATACAAACAGAAATCTGGGACTTTGTGAGATGAGGCTCTAGACGCCTACTGTGAAAATCGTTACAGATCTTCACAGATGATGCTGATTATGGCGCCAAATTAACAGCTTAGAGCTATATTGTTGTTTGAAGCCATGCTTGTGTTTAAAGTATATACATCCAATAACAGAAATGTAATATATTGCAGCTTGCAAGCCCTTAGATGTGGTGGCTGCATTAGTTTTCTTTTTTTTCAGGCCTTTGTTCTCAACTATGATCCAGTAACACTGGATCCTAAGGTGACAACTCTCCCTCACTGCACAGTATCTATGGAGGAGCAGCATTGTCACCCTAGGACAGGAAGTGTGTTAGGTTATCAACGGAACACCTCCCCTTCTCCCAATCTGCATAACATGGGAGCTGGGTGCTCTGTAGTTCACAGAACAAAACTGGGACGGCTGATAACTTTGAGACTGTAGCTCAGTGCACAGGAAGTTACAAAGACACTGAATTTATATTACATTTTCTGTTCTTGGGTTTATAGATACACTTTAACAAAAAAATATTTTATTTAGATTTATACTCTATTCCTAAAGTGGTTGTAAACCTCAGACATGAACTATGAAGCAAAGCATATCCCTCTATAGTGTGTACTTGTCTCAATCTAGAGCAGTATGTGTAATTGTTTTCTATTGCTTCGTTCCTCTGAAAAAAAAAGATGGCAGGGGAGGGAGCTGCAGCACACAGCCAGTGATTGACAGCCTCAGCTCTGTCCCTGTGTGTTGTGTGGAGGGGGGCTCTTCTCTCCAATCAGCTCTCAGAGCTCTCCTCACTGAGCTCTGCGGAATTTAATTTCAGCGTTCTGCCCCCTTTTTTCTGACTGCACAGACAAGCTTCATAAATTCTGAATTTTGGATTGCTATAGAGAAGAGATGACTGCAGATAAACAGGTACAACTTATGTGGGAGGATTTGTTTAATCTCTGTGTATCACCTGAGGCCAGTCACTTCACTGGGTGTATGTAAGCGTTTACAAGCACTTTAAGTGCTCATTAATGGTTCACATGTATCCATGCAGGGGTGCGTGCATGTAGGGCAGCCTATTCATTTCAATGGGCTGCCCTACCCACAAGAGAAAAATGGGGAAAGAAGTCCCCAACCCTTCTGTAAACTCTGTACCATACTGCACCACACGTTGCTGCAGCACCATGCGGATTGGCATGCAAAAATGTACAGGGTTGTGTGGAGGTGCCATTAAGAATTATAGACACCCCAGCAGATCTGCTGAAAAGTAGCATGTTTTTGTGCATATCAGGAAAGCACGCGATTTTACACGCATTCCCGACACACATAGAATTGAACCAAGCTTTACACCACAATCCCTACATTTATTGTACAGTTCTGCATGCATATTTACATGCATTTGCAATGCAGTTTTGTTGCTTTTGCAGGGCATTTTTAGTGTGTGTTTTACATATTATTTATGTGTTTTTATTTAGTTGCATTTACATTTGTTTGCGGTGCATTTATGCACGTTTATGTGCGTTCCAAGACATTTATGTGCAAAATAATGGCTGCTTTTTTTTAAACGCACATGCAATGCACATCTTTACATTCATGTCTCTTGCATATGCATTTGCACTGCATTTAAAAATACACTTGATTACATCTGGTGTAAAAAGATGGGCTTTAACACATATGCCTCCATGGCTGCATTTGTATGCTAGGAGAGCGCTCCCCCACTGTCACTGACTGCTCTCAGTTAAGGCTTCTGATGGGGGGGGGGGGGCAGGAGGACAGGCTCCTGACCATATGGCTAATGTGAGAGCCAATCACATGATAAAGAAGTCACCTCCTCTGCAATTAAACCCACATAAAAGTTAAAAAAGTTATCTTCTACCTTTCTCCATTCTACAGAGTTACATGGTCAGGTTAGAACACCTTTCATGTTGGTTTTTCAGCCTGTGTCCCCTCCACAAATATTTCCCTTCACTTCCTGTTCCAGCCGCACATGTGGGATTTCTCATCCCTTCCTATCCTGTGACTGTTGCCATCAGGACAAATACAGAGTGTGAACCTGACCTGTGAGGACACAGACAGCAACAAAATCATGACTTCTAACCTAACCCTACTCTATTCAAAACTGGATAGAGGAATCCTTAAAGCAGCGGTCTCCAAACCATCCGGGGGCTGCATGGGGCCTTTTGCTTGCATTAATCTGGCCCTCAGGGCACTATTCCATTCACTGACACCAACAATGGGGCATAATTCCTGTCCCTGACACCAAAATGGGGCACAATTCTTCCCACTGACGCAATCAAAAGGGCACTATTCATCCCACTGACACCAAGGATGGGGCAATATTCCTCCTACTGACACCAACAATGATGGGGCACTATTCCTCCCACTGACACCAATGATGGGGCACTATTCCTCCCACTGACACCAATGATGGGGCACTATTCCTCCCACTTACACCAATGATGAGGCACTACCCCCCCCCCCCCACTGACATCAATGATGAGGCACTATTCCTCCCACTGATACCAATGATGGAGCACTATTTCTCCTACTGACAAATGATGGGACACTATTCCTTCCATTGTTACTGACAATGGGACACTATTCCTTCCACTGACACCAATGATGGGGTACTATTCCTTCCATTGATACCAATGATGGGGCACTATTCCTCCCACTGACTCCAACCATGGAGCACTATTCCTCCCACTGACACCAACAATGACGGGGCACTATTCCTCCCACTGACATCAATGATGGGGCATTATTCCTCCCACTGACACCAATGATGTAGCACTATTCCTCCCAATGATACCAACAAAAGGGCACTATTACTTCCATTGATACTGACGATGGGGCATAATTCCTGTCCCCGACACCAAAATGGGGCACAATTCTTCCCACTGACACAATCAAAAGGGCACTATTCATCCCATTGACACCAATGATGGGGCAATATTCCTCCCACTGACACCAATCATGGGTCACTATTCCTCCCACTTACACCAATGATGAGGCACTATTCCCCCCACTGACATCAATGATGAGGCACTATTCCTCCCACTGACAAATGATGGGGTACTATTCCTTCCATTGATACCAACAATGAGGCACTATTCCTCCCAATGACACTAACGAAAGGGCACTATTTCTGCCACTGACACCAACAATGTGGCACTATTTGTTCCATTGATACCAATGATGGGGCACTATTCCTCCCACTGACACCAATGATGGGGCATTGTTCACTCCCACAGGACGATAGGACAATTTCTACTCCTACTGGCCATAGTCCGTCCCCATAAGGTCTGATGGACAGTAAACTGGGCCTTTGTTTAGAATGTTTGGATATCCTTGCTTTAAAGTAGGACTATATCCAAAATGTTTCTATGAAATGGTAAAGGGTTTAAAACAAATTGTCGCTGTCTTTATTGAAGAAATGTCTTTGCTTCTTGTTGAATCATTGGGACAGGAAGTAAATGTGTCCTTACCAGGACCAGAGACACCAAAAAAAAACTAGATAGAGGTTCTACCTCTTCCCCAATTTATACTCCAAGTGAAAAAATATTAAATGTAACGTGGCTGGAGATCTGCTGTAAAGTGAAGGCAGACGTGTCAGGGGGTGGAGGGGCAGAGGTGTGAACATCGTCTACCTGAAGTGACAGAAATGGCGTCTCCAGATGTTCCCTCTGCCTAACAGTCCCTCTGGACACAACACCGAGCCAGACACCTCCTCCGAGCAAGAAGTGTCAGCAGCACTGGAGAGGCCAAACACTCAACTATTAGTCAAATAGTCCAAGTAACTGTTTCATGGAAGAAAGGAATTTCTAGTACAAAAAAAAATAAATATTGACCCATTAAAAACGGATACAGCTCATCAGCTTACAGTTTTCCATAAATGATGGCCCTAAAATGATTCCTCTTACTCTAGCCTGCAATGGGACACCTAATAAGTGTTGCAAAAAAAATTGACATTTATGTACCAATGGGTGCCTGTATTTGTATGTGCAGGGGGTGGAGTCTTTCATTTTGTTATATTTTATTTTTTTATAAAAAAAAATTTTTTCATGTAAAGAAGAAGTCTCACTTTGACTCTTAATGTGTTATGTCCCCCTGGGGACGAGGTGCACTTACTACTTTTTCCCATTCTCCTATGTGTAGTCTAAGGCTAGCTGTGAGCAGAGCCGGATTAAGAGCATCATGGGCCTGGTGCTGAGGATTTTGTGAGCCTTTTTATGGAAATAAATAAAATCGAAATGCAAACAATTTTTTGTTAAAACAAATTAAATATGCTGCCGCAATTTACATATCAATCATGTGTACACTGCATACAGAGCAAGGCTGGGCAGTATTAATGACTCACTCACACCATTGGGCTGGGCCTATCTTAACCACTTCAGCCCCGGAAGGATTTCACACTTTAGGACCAGAGCCCTTTTTGCGATTCGGCGATGCGTCGCTTTAACTGACAATTGCGCGGTCGTGCGACGTTGTACACAAACAAAATTTGCGACCTTTTTTCCCCACAAACAGAGCTTTCTTTTGGTGGTATTTGATCATCGCTGCATCATTTCTAATCGCCGCTATAAACAAAAGAAGAGCGACAATTTTGCAAAGAAACCCAAATTTCTTACTTTTTGCTAAAATACAAATACAAAAAAAAAATACAAAAAAAATGTTTTTCATCAGTTTTGGCCGATTTTATATTCTTCCTCATATTTGTGATAAAAAAAAAATCGCAATCTGCGTTTATTGATTGGTTTGCGCAAAAGTGGCCCCGTTTACGGATGATGAGAATTCATTTTTGGGGTTTTTATTTTTTTTACTAGTAATGGCGGCGATCTGCGATTTTTAGCGGTACTGCGATATTGGGGCGGACATATCGGACCATTTTGACACTTTTTTGGGACCATTGGCATATATACAGCGATCAGTGCTATAAAAATGCACTGATTACTGTGTAAATGCCATTGGCAGTGAAGGGGTTAACCTGCAGGGGGAGCTCTAAGGGTTATCTGTGCTCCCTGGGCGTGTTCTAACTGTGGGGGGACTGCCCTAGCCTAGGAAGGGAAGTGATCACAGCTTCCCCCTCTCACAGAACGGAGGTCCATGTTTACTTACACGGACCTCCGTTCTTTCACTCGGGGGGGGGGGGGTTTGCG
>BLSH010152860.1:402728-421694 GCA_018402905.1 Glandirana rugosa
TCCCCATACGTTTCTCGTCCCTCCCATACTTTTACCATCCCTCCCACAGGTATCCCGTCCATTCCCTATGGACACCCTCCCTACCATTTTCATACCCTCCCTGCTCTTTGCATACCCCTTCTCCGCTCTGCACACCATCCCTGCCCTTTACATACCATACCTTCCCTTTGCATACCCTTCCTACACTTTGCTTACCCTTCCTGCCCTTTGCATACCTTCCCAGTCCATTGCAACCCCCTCCCTGCCATTTGCATACCCTTCCTGCCCCTTGCGTACCCTCCCAGCCCGTTGCAACCCCCTCCCAGCCCTTTGCATACCCTTCCTTCTCTTTACATACCATCCCTTCCCTTTGCATACCCTTCCAACCCTTTGCATACCCTTCCTTCCCTTTGCATACCCTCCCTGCCCTTTGCACACCCTCCCTACCCTATTCATAACCTCCCTTTGCATACCCCTTGTGCGCTTTGCACACAGTCCCTGCTCTTTACATACCCTTCCTTCCCTTTGCATACCCTCCCTACCATTTTCATACCCTCCCTGCCCTTTGCATACCCCTTCTCCGCTCTGCACACAATCCCTGCCCTTTACATACCATCCCTTCCCTTTGCATACCCTTCCTACCCTTTGCTTACCCTTCCTGCCCTTTGCATACCCTCCCAGTCCATTGCAACCCCCTCCCTGCCCTTTGCATACCCTTCCTACCCTTTGCATACCTTTCCTGCCCTTTGCGTACCCTCCCAGCCCGTTGCAACCCCCTCCCAGCCCTTTGCATACCCTTCCTTCTCTTTGCATACCCTCCCTGCCCTTTGCATACCCTCCCTGCCCTTTGCACTGCCATAACAAATAAGCCAAACACACCTAATGGACT
Source organism: Glandirana rugosa (assembly GCA_018402905.1). NCBI lineage: Eukaryota > Metazoa > Chordata > Amphibia > Anura > Ranidae > Glandirana > Glandirana rugosa. The sequence goes on from BLSH010152860.1 coordinate 403,597, forward strand.
ATTATGCCAGCTCACTGCTGAAAACTATAACCTGACCCTGAGCTTACTTATCCTGGTGAGGGGGATATCAACCCCCTCTTTGCACTGTGTATTTTTTTTTTTTTGTAATTTTTGTTGGAGTCAAAGACATAAGTAAGAAACTCCAACGCTTGCATCCACCTATGGTTGCTCCTGTAAATTCCATATTATTTCCCTAAGCAGCGATTGGAACTTGTAGCATAGTAGCATTAAAAGCTTGCATGTAATAAAAGAGCTACAGAACCAAAAATAGACTCTCAGAGATGAAGGAAAAAAAATTACCTGTGATTTTTAGGAATTCCTCAAAATTCTAAATTTCTTATAACATTTCTTATATAAATTTCTAATAAAAGGTTTTATATAAATTCCTTATATAAATTTCTAATCAAATTTCTTATATAAATTTCTAATCAAATTTCTTATATAAATTTCTTAAATAAATTTCTACTGAAATTTCTTATATAAATTTCTTATAAAATAATCTCCTCTGTGATCCTGCAGTTGATCCCGGCTTACCTGGCTGTTTTCCTTCCTCCGTGGCTTCCAGTAGCTTTCCCATAGCTATGCCATTAATCTGTAGATAGAACGGTGAGCGCCCGAGCGGCGTTCAGTCCGCGTATTGCTGCTGAGCACCTGTTATCGCCGAGCTCGACAGCGACAGACTGATCCCTTTTCAAGTCTTTGAGGCTGCTTTATAATCCAGTCCCATAGTCTGAAGTTATTGTCATTGCCTCTCAGGAAACAAAGCAGCCTTCACATTGTCCGTGACCACAGGAGTGTGGCGGAGGGCAACCAGCTCGCTGCTTTCTTTTTTTTGTTTTATAGACCTCTAAGAGCTCTGATAGGATTTCACGCACCTTCCCGCAGCAGTCCAGGTGTGCTGCTCCTCTGCTGACATCCCAACGTTTGCTGCTTCCTTAGCAGTGGCTGATATAGGTGTCAGATCCTTGTGTGATGTGAATATGAAATGTTTTATGTCCCCCCCTCCCCTCCTTTCACATGCATGCACAGCAGTAACGCCTGGCTCAGCCCCGTCCGTCCTGTGTCAAGCCAAGAGTGAGACTGATCCCAGCCACAGAGCTGGGAAGGTGGATTATGGATTTTCCATTATCAGGTCCCTGCTTATCCAATCAGTCAGGGGGAGAGGAGAGGTGGGTGGCCATACTGGACAGACCTGGAGAGGAACACTCCCAATATCTGCTCAGGTTAAAGGTTTTCCATCATTTTCCATAAAAAATGGAACGCTGGAGGACTTTTTGGTAAGTGCCAGGGGTTAAAGTCAACTTGAATGTGACTTTCAGATTCAGAATACTTTATTAATGCCAAAGGGAAATTATTATATTATTATGGTTCAAAGACAAGCCAAGATCACAATAATAAATGGAAGAAGACACAATAAAATTACCAATAGCAGCAATTAATACCAAATAAAACTAAATTCTTTAACATTGGCGAGGATGATGTCGCCCCCAGCTACCTGCAGCCTCCTGAGATATCAATGACATACAAGCCTGTAGGCTTCAGGGCAATCTACACCACCCTGCTCATGTGCTGGGCAATCTACACCACAGTGCTCATGTGCTGGGCAATCTACACCACACTGCTCATGTGCTGGGCAATCTACACCACACTGCTCATGTGTTGGGCAATCTACACCACACTGCTCATGTGCTGGGCAATCTACACCACCCTGCTCATGTGCTGGGCAATCTACACCACCCTGCTCATGTGCTGGGCAATCTACACCACACTGCTCATGTGCTGGGCAATCTACACCACAGTGCTCATGTGCTGGGCAATCTACACCACACTGCTCATGTGCTGGGCAATCTACACCACACTGCTCATGTGCTGGGCAATCTACACCACAGTGCTCATGTGCTGGACAATCTACACCACACTGCTCATGTGCTGGTCAATCTACACCACACTGCTCATGTGCTGGGCAATCTACACTACACTGCTCATGTGCTGGTCAATCTACACCACACTGCTCATGTGCTGGGCAATCTACACCACACTGCTCATGTGCTGGGCAATCTACACCACAGTGCTCATGTGCTGGGCAATCTACACCACACTGCTCATGTGCTGGGCAATCTACACCACACTGCTCATGTGCTGGGCAATCTACACCACCCTGCTCATGTGCTGGGCAATCTACACCACACTACGCAATGTGCTGTGCAATCTATACCACACTGCTCATGTGCTGGGCAATCTATACCACACTGCTCATGTGCTGGGCAATCTATACCACACTGCTCATGTGCTGGGCAACTTACACCACACTGCTCATGTGCTGGGCAATCTACACCACACTGCTCATGTGCTGGGCAATCTACACCACACTGCTCATGTGCTGGGCAATCTACACCACACTACGCATGTGCTGGGCAATCTACACCACACTGCTCATGTGCTGGGCAATCTGCACCACACTGCTCATGTACTGGGCAATCTGCACCACACTGCTCATGTGCTGGGCAATCTACACCACACTGATCATGTGCTGGCCAATCTACACCACACTGCTCATGTGCTGGTCAATCTACACCACACTGCTCATGTGTTGGGCAATCTACCCCACACTGCTCATGTGCTGGGCAATCTACACCACACTGCTCATGTGTTGGGCAATCTACACCACACTGCTCATGTGCTGGCCAATCTACACCACACTGCTCATGTGCTAGGCAATCTACACCACACTGCTCATGTGCTGGCCAATCTACACCACACTGCTCATGTGCTGGGCAATCTAACTACACTGTGTATGTGACAGGCAGTCTGCACCACACTGGGAGTGCACTGGGCAATCTACACTACACTGTGCATGCACCACAATGCCAGGCAACCTGCGCCACAGTATGCATGTGCTGGGAAAAGTACACACTGTTCATGCAACAGGCAATCTGCACCACACTATCTATGCCCTGGGCAATCTGCACCACACTGTACATGTGCTGAGAAATCTGCACCGCAATATGCATGTGCCAGGCAATCTGCACCACACTGTGCATGTGCCAGGCAATCTGCACCACACTATGCAGGTGCCAAGCAATCTTTACCACGCTGTGCATGTGCTAGGCAATCTGCGCCACACTGTACATGTACTGGGCAATCTGCACCACACTATGCATGTGCTGGGTAATCTGCACCACACTGTGCATGCTCCTGGTAATCTGCACCACTCTGTGTATGTGCTGGGAAATCTGCACCACAGTGTGCATGTGCCAGGCAATCTGCACCACACTATGCATATCCTAAGCTATCTTTACCACACTGTGCACGTGCTGGGCAATTTATACCACACTGTACATGTACTGAGCAATCTGCACCACACTATGCATGTGCCAGGTAATCTGCACCACACTGTGCATATGCTGGGCAATCTGCACCACACTATGCATGTGACGAGGAATTTGCACCACATTGTGCATGTGCAGGGCAATCTGCACCACACTGTACATGTACTGGGCAATCTGCACCACACTGTGCATGCACCAGGCAATTTACACCACACTCCTCATGTGCTGCTCAATATAATATATCACACTGTGATGTGTGATATATTATATTGAGCAGCACATGCTCAATATAATATATCAATGCGCTGTGCAATCTACACACACGCTGCATGTGCTTGGCAATCTACACCACACTGTGCATGTTCTGGGCAATCTCAACCACACTATACATGCGCTGGGCAATCTGCACTACACTGTGCATGTGCTGGGCAATCTACACCACACTGCATGTGCTGGGCAATCTACACCATACTATGTATGCGCTGGGTAATCTACACCACACTGTGCATATGCTGGGCAATCTACACCACACTAAGTATGCGCTGGGCAATCTACACCACACTGTGCATACGCTGGGCAATCTACACAATACTATGTATGCGCTGGGCAATCTACACCACACTGTGCATGTGCTGGGCAATCCACACCACACTTTGTATGCTCTGGGCAATATACATCACACTATGTTTGCCCTGGGCAATATACACCACACTATGTATGTTCTGGGCAATATACACCACACTATGTATGCGCTGGGCAATATACACCACACTATGTATGCGCTGGGCAATCTACACCACACTTTGTATAAGCTGGTCAATGTACACCACACTATGTATGTGCTGGGCAATATACAGCACACTATGTATGTGCTGGGCAATCTATACCACACTATGTATGTGCTGGTCAATGTACACCACACTATGTATGCGCTGGGCAATCTACACCACACTATGTATGCGCTGGGCAATCTACACCACACTATGTATGCGCTGAGCAATCTACGCCACACTATGTATGTGCTGGGCAATCTACACCACACTATGTATGCACTGGGCAAACTACACCACACTATGTATGTGCCGGGAAATCTACACCACACAATGTATGCACTGGGCAATCTTCACAACACTATGTATGTGCTGGGCAAACTACACCACACTATATATGTGCTGGGCAATCTACACCACACTATATATGCGCTGGGCAAACTACACCACACTATGTATGTGCTGGGCAATCTACACCACACTATGTAAGCACTGGGCAAACTACACCACACAATGTATGCGCTGGGCAATCTGCACCACACTATGTATACGCTGGTCAGTGTACACCAAACTATGCATGTTCTGGGCAATACACACCACACTTTGTATGCGCTGTGCAATTTACACCACACTATGTATGCGCTGGACAATGTACACCACACTATGTATGCACTGGGCAATATACACCACACTATGTATGTGCTGGGCAATATACACCACACTATGTATGCGCTGGACAATGTACACCACACTATGTATGCGCTGGACAATGTACACCACACTATGTATGCGCTGGGCAATATACACCACACTATGTATGTGCTGGACAATGTACGTCACACTATGTATGCACTGGACAATGTACACCACACTATGTATGCGCTGTGCAATATACACCACACTATGCATGTGCTGGGTAATCTGCACCACACTGTGCATGCTCCTGGTAATCTGAACGACTCTGTGCATGCTCCTGGTAATCTGCACCACACTGTGCATGCTCCGGGCAATCTGCACCACACTGTGTATGTGCTGGGAAATCTGCACCACAGTGTGCATGTGACAGGTAATCTGCATCACACTCTGCATGTGCCAGGCAATCTGCACCACACTGTATGTGCTGGGCAATCTACACCATACTATGTATGCGCTGGGCAATCTACACCACACTGTGCATACGCTGGGCAATCTACACCACACTAAGTATGCATTGGGCAATCTACATCACACTGTGCATGTTCTGGGCAATCCACACCACACTTTGTATGCTCTGGGCAATATAAATCACACTATGTATACACTTGTCAATGTACACCAGACTATGTTTGCGCTGGGCAATATACACCACACTATGTATGCCCTGGGCAATATACACCACACTATGTATGCGTTGGTCAATTTACACCATACTATGTATGCGCTGGGTAATATACACCACACTATGTATGTGCTGGGCAATCTACACCACACTATATATGCGCTGAGCAATCTACACCACACTATGTATGTGCTGGCCAATCTACACCACACAATGTATGCGCTGGGCAATCTTCACAACACTATGTATGTGCTGGGCAAACTACACCACACTATGTATGTGCTGGGCAATCTACACCACACTATGTATGCGCTGGGCAAACTACACCACACTATGTATGTGCTGGGCAATCTACATCACACTATGTAAGCACTGGGCAAACTACACCACACAATGTATGCGCTGGGCAATCTGCACCACACTATGTATAGGCTGGTCAATGTACACCAAACTATGTATCTGCTGGGCAATACACACCACACTTTGTATGCGCTGTGCAATTTACACCACACTATGTATGCGCTGGGCAATATACACCACACTATGTATGCACTGGTCAATGTACACCACACTATGTATGTGCTGCACAATATACACCACACTATGTATGCGCTGGGCAATATACACCACACTATGTATGCACTGGTCAATGTACACCACACTATGTATGTGCTGCACAATATACACCACACGATGTATGCGCTGGGCAATATACACCACACTATGTATGCACTGGTCAATGTACACCACACTATGTATGCACTGGTCAATGTACACCACACTATGTATGTGCTGCACAATATACACCACACTATGTATGCTCTGGGCAATATACATTACATTATGTATGCACTGGGCAATCTACACCACACTATGTATGCACTGGTCAATGTACACCACACTATGTATGTGCTGGGCAATATACACCACACTATGTATGCTCTGGGCAATATACACCACACTATGTATGCACTGGGCAATATACACCACACTATGTATGCGCTGGGCAATATACACCACACTATGTATGCACTGGGCAATATACACCACACTATGTATGCGCTGGGCAATATACACCACACTATGCATGCTCTGGGCAATATACATTACATTATGTATGCACTGGGCAATCTGCACCACACTATGTATGCACTGGTCAATGTACACCACACTATGTATGTGCTGGCCAATATACACCACACTATGTATGCGCTGGGCAATATACACCACACTATGTATGCACTGGTCAATGTACACCACACTATGTATGTGCTGCACAATATACACCACACTATGTATGCTCTGGGCAATGAACACCACACTATGTATGCTCTGGGCAATGTACACCACACTATGTATGTGCTGGGCAATGTACACCACACATAGGCGTGCACAGCCTATTGCATTAGGGTGTGCACCCCAAATCTCAAACACACATGCGTGTGTGTGTGTATACAGTATATATATATATATATATATATATATATATATATATATATATATATACACACACACACACACACTATATTGCCAAAAGTATTGGGACACCTGTGTTTACACACACATGAACTTTATTGGCATGCCAGTCTTAGTCTGTAGGGTTCAATATTGAGTTGGCCCACCCTTTGCAGCTATAACAGCTTCAACTCTTCGGGGAAGACTGTCCACAAGGTTTAGGAGTGTGTCTAGGGGAATGTTTTTCAGAAGCACATTTGTGAGGTCAGACACGGATGTTGGACGAGAAGGCCTGGCTCGCAGTCTCCGCTCAAATTCATCCCAAAGGTGTTCTATCGGGTTGAGGTAAGGACTCTGTGCAGGCCAGTCAAGTTCCTCCACCCTAAACTCACTCATCCATATCTTTATGGACCTTGCTTTGTGCACTGGTCCAAATCATTTGGTGGAGGGGGGATTATGGTATGGGGTTGTTTTTTCAGTGGTTGGGCTTGGCCCCTTAATTTCAGTGAAGGTGTCAGCATACCAAGACATTTTGGACAATTTCATGCTCCCAACTTTGTGGAAACAGTCTGGGGATGTTCCCTTCCTGTTCCAACATGACTGCACACCAGTGCACAAAGCAAGGTCCATAAAGACATGGACTTAGCAGGGGTGGTGGAAAATTAGCTTCAAGTGCAACAATTCGCATTATAATAACTAAAACATATAGAATTAAGTGTAACAATCTAAATAATAACAATTCCAAAATGCTATAATGGTGGGAACCTCCCAACTCCCTCCCAAAGTTGTTGCAATTGAAGTTAATTTGTAGTGCAATTTTCTGTAGAGGGGTTTCCACCATCCCTGCTAAGTTTTAAAAAAATGTATGTCTTATTCTCCTTTTGATGTGTATTACATGTGAAATCACACATCACTGGAATTATTGCACTCTGTATAGCAAATATCTATAGAAGGGGTTTCCACCATCCCTGCTAAGTTTCATTTTTATGTCTTATTTTCAGTGTGATGTGTATTATATGTGAGGTTAAATACCACAGAGACCGGTATTGTGGTAATGTGGAAATTTATTGAGATTTCCATACTATAGAAGGTTCACCATTATTGTTAAGCTATTGATCAGTAGGTTAGCGCTGCACTTTTTTTGTGGTGTGGGAGCACATAACAGTGACTAGCAGCAAGCTTTTTACTGACACTTTTTTATTTGACCTCCTTAATTTATTGTAAATAGTAGTGTGGTGATTACCTATTATACTAAAGATCGGTATGTGAAATTAATATACATCGATTGATTTCAGTTGTGCTCCACCAGGCCGCCCCCCCCCCCCCAAATAGACAATGTGCCTGGCTGCTGAGTTCATCTCCCCATCCTTGCACTCAGTGCAATGATGGGCACTGATAAGCAGCACTTATGGGCACTGATAGGCAGCACTGAGTGGCACTGATAGGTGACACTGATTGGCAGCACTGATGACCACTGATTGGCAGCACTGATGGCCACTGATTGGCAGCACTGATGGGTGGCACTGATAGGCAGCACTAATGGGTCCTGATTGCTACTAATTGGTAGCACTAATGGCACTGATTGGTACTGATAGGCAGCACTGATTGACACTGATAGGCAGAACTAATTGGCTGCATTTAGTGGCACTGATTGGCAGCACTGATGGGCACTGATTGGTGGCACTGATGGGCATTGATAGGCAGCACTAATGGGCTCTGATTGGCAGCACTGATAGGCAGCACTGATGGGCACTGATTTGCATTGATAGGTAGCAGTGATGTGCACTGATTAGCACTGATAGGTGGCACTGATTGGCAACACTGATTTGCACTGATAGGAAACACTGATAGGCGCTGATAGGCAGAGCTGATGGGCATTGATTGGCACTGACAGGTGGCACTTATTGGAAGCACTGATTGGCACTGATAGGTGGCACTGATTGGAAACACTGATTGACAGCACTGATAGGCACTGATAGGCAGTACTGATTGGCACTGACAGGTGGCACTGACTGGCAGAACTGGTTGGCACTTATAGGCAGCACTGATTGGCACTGATAGGCAGCAATGATGGGCACTGATAGGCAGCACTGATGGCCACTGATTGACACTGATAGGAAGCAATGATGGGCACTGACAGGTGGCACTGATTGACACTCATAGGCAACACTGATGGGCACTGATAGGTGGTACTGATGGGCACTGATAGGTGGCCCTGATTGGCAGCACTGATTGGCACTCATAGGTGGCATTGGTTGGCATTGAAGGCGGAGTTTCACATTGAGTAGATTGTGAGGCTTGCCAGAGCCCCTGAGTCTGTAAAACTGTTATGTAATGTAAGAGCTTGCACAGAGAGAAATCACCTGTCAAAAGTCAGCGGTGAAGCCGGGGATGGGCGGGACCGAGCAGCTATCAAACACCAGCCAATGATTGGGCTGCGGAGCTAGAGTTGCCACATCATCCCTTTAATCCAGGACACATATGAATTACCCAGGTTCTGAGGCTAATTTAATGCAGATGAGGCACCAAGTGAGTTTAATTACCACCTTAATCAGCCACAGAACCAGTTTAATTCATATGTGTCCTGGATTAAAGGGATGATGTGGCAACCCTATGCGGAGCCAAATGCACATAGCGGCCTGCCCAGACCCCATCCCATTGGCTGGTGTCTGACAGCTTGTTTAGTCCCGCCCACCCCCTGACATCACTGTTGATTTTTGACAGGTGATCTCTCTCCGTGAAAGCAGTTACATTACATGACAGTTTCACGACTCTGCGGCTCTGGAAAGCCTCACGATCTACTCAATGCTTCACAGGCAGCATACCCGCTCTCTTCAGATGCAGCATTTCACAGCAGCCGAGGGGAGACAGCTGGCATGCAGCTACACTAACACGGTTGGGGTGATTAGGATGTGCCCAGGCACACCTGGCACACCCAACGCGCACGCCTATGACACCACACTATGTATTCACTGGGCAATCTACACCACACTATGTATGTGCTAGGCCAGTGGTTCTCAACCCTGTCCTCAAGTACCCCCAACAGGCCATGTTTTGGGAATTTCTCTTAGATAAAATATCTGTCCAAAATACTAAGCCATTGACTCTAAATTAAAGCAATTGTGCAAGATAAAGGAAAACCTGCAAACATGGCCTGTTGGGGGTACTTGAGGACAGGGTTGAGAACCACTGTGCTAGGCGATCTACACCACTCTGTGCACTGGGCAATGTACACCACACTTTGTATGGGAGGAGGTGAGCATGGATAGTGGGAGCCAGCAATAAGATAAGTATTACACCTTATCTCTGCCCCCCTAGACTAAACAAGTATTTCTTTCCTAGAGTTCAGCTTTAATGAAGGGAATTTATTATATCTGTTACATAACAGCAAAAAATACCTGTTGATCCGGCCAGAAATCTTGCCAGCTAATATATATATATATATTGTGTTCTTTGCATGTGCTGTATTCTTATCAGTAAAAGTTATCAGTAGAACACCTCCAAACTATGGTAAGGAGATGAGATGTGGGAGGTGTTCTGTAGCTCTCACTAGGCTAGCAACACTGCTCCTCCTCCATTGAGTTAGTGTGTGGAAATGAGCAATAAAAGCTCATCCATTGTAGAGCTGTAAAGCAGGAAGCAGAGGCTGCCTATGTAATGAACAAATGTGAGTGCCCAGCATGTATATACAGAATTATAAATGAGACACAGAAAACCATTAATGTCTTCTGGTAAAAGTATTTACAATTGTTAAAGATCAAATGCCTACTTCAGTTTCCTAACTTATACTGGAATAGAGACAGCTTGGCCCCAATTACCATGGACAGCCCACACTTCTTTCATCTGCCCTCGTACACCCTTCCTGTATAATCAACCGTGATACCAATATGTCCTCACATTTATTTATATTTCCGATTAGCATGGCTGACTAATTCCACAGAGGTATATTACACACATTTATTATCCCTCACTGATATCATCAGCCGTCACCGAGAATGATGACAAATCCCTCTATGATAGGGCTGGGAGCGTACAGAGAGGGGACGGGGTCTTCCTAATGAATCCTACTAATTGATGTGTGCAGATTGAATGCATTCAGATATGTCATCTCCTGGCCTCGGGGTGCTCTGTCTTCTATAAATGGGGGTTTATTTATAGGAAATGTGATGTACAGTATACATAGTATATATTATCCATCTATCTATTCATTTATCTATCTATCATTAAGATCTGTGTGTAGTCTGTCTTTTGCTCCTCTGTTCTATTTAATTTTCTTTGGGGTCTATCCATCTATCTATCTATCTATCTATCTATCTATCTATCTATCTATCTATCTATCTATCTATCTATCTATCTATCTATCTATCTATCTATCTATCTATCTATCGATTGATCTATCTATCTATCTATCAATCTATCTTATTCACTGCGATGCCCATCTATACATTTATCCATCCATCCATCTGTCTGTCCTGCCACTCAACCCATCCATCCATTCCCCTTCTGACCCATAAATCCAACCACGCTCCCTCCCAACCATTCATCCATCTATCTATAATATAATTCCTAAACTGCCCACAGTTTTATGCTAACGCTAAATAGTAATTAGTAAGTAATCACTTAAAACCTACCTATCTACAGTATATTGTAAATGTTATGATCTCTGTGGAGTCTATATGTTTTGATCCCATGCTCTCTTGTATTATTTTCTGTTGAGTCATATCTATATTCATCCATCCATTCATCATCCATCCATCCACACCTACATTTAAATGTGACTGACTCCGGACACCCTGTTGGGTATCTCTGCCAAGAAGCTCCAAGTTCTGGAACACGAGACCCACAAGTCTGGCTATAGTTACCCCAATAACTAGGCAATACCAGTTTGGAGTAAACCAGAACAATAACTGTTTATTTGAACAACTATACCGGCTTCTATACACTTGAGAAGGAGGTTACCCCCTTCTGATGATATTACCCTAACAATACAAACTGTAACCAGAAACATAAATTAACATGAGCTAATTAACTAGTCATTTAACCAGCCTAGGTGACTCAGAGGTCTGACCGTCTCCCACATCAAAAGTCGACTAACAAGGTCCCAGACCTCCACCTGGTCTGGACATGCGTTCGTCAGCCAGAGTGATTTTACATAGTCTGTCTGCATGATCTCCATTCTTGGCTGCAAGGAATAGTGGTTATCAGCAGGTGTGGGGCAGAGAGGTCTTTGACTCTCTGTCCGGCTGCCAGCACTTCAGCTGGGTGGTCTTTACCATTCCATGGCTTGGTCTGTTGCTGGGCAGAGGGGCCAACTGTCCCAGCTCCCTGAATCTGAGGATAAACTGTAGGTGCTAGGCAGAGGCCAGTCGCACTCTGCACTGTTGCCAGCTATTCAGCTGGGAGTAGAAGCTTCATTACATCAGCTTCTCACTGGGCAGAGGGGCCAACTGCCCCAGTTCCCTGACGCTGAGGAGAAACTGTAGGTGCTAGGCAGAGGCCAGCCGCACTCTGCCCTGTTGCCAGCAATTCAGCTGGGAGTAGAAGCTTCACTACATCAGCTTCTCGCTGGGGAGAGGGGCCAACTGCCCCGGCTCCCAGGAAATCAGCAGTTGTTGCTGGGCAGAGGTTGGTAGCACTCTGCTCTGTTGCCAGCTCTTCTGCTGGGTTGGTGGCATCATTCTGGGGTGCCGTATGCTGCTGAGAAGGGAAGCCGGCTGCTCCATCTCCCTTACATTCATCTGGCTGCTGGCATGACATGTCTCTGGTACTGTCTCCCAGGTGCATAGATCTTTGCTGGGGAGGAAAGGCTGCTTCCTCCACCCTGGCCGACTGTTGTGGAGGGACGATGAGCACCTCCTCTACCTTCTTCCCCTGGATCCTCATCTGCTGCTGGGGAGTGACCATCACCTTCTCACCCTGAGCCTCTGGAACTGCCATAGATGTGGGGCAGAGGTGTTGGACCCTCTGTATGGTGGCCAGCGCTTCAGCTGGAGAAGTTTCTTGTAACTCCACAGATGCTGCTGTTGGTGCTGGGCAGAGCTCAATGAAGTTTGGCCCTGATACCAGCTCTTCTGCTGGAGACTCACCAGGTTGTACTTCCTCAGCAGATATGTCTTTTAAATCCCCAGTCTCTGGAACTGGTGCCTGGGTATAGAGGTTCACCATCACCATCAAGTTATCGGTGCTGGGCAGAGGTTAGCAAAGCTCTGCCCTGTTGTCAGCACTTCAGCTTTGGGGGTGGCAATCTCCAGAGTTTCCATTGCTAATTCAAGGGCATGCTACTGAACGTGTTCTAGCAGTTCCCTTTATGCCCTTTCCAGATGTTGTTCCTTCCTCAGCAAATATTCCAGGTCCGGTTTAAGCTCTGAGACCCCTGCAAGACCGAGCATAGCCTCTCTATAATCTTGCAGGTCCTCAAGGGTACGTTCCCCTTCATTGCAAACACAAAACGATCTGTAAGGCTCTCACACAGCAATCCAGGGCTGCCAAAGTCATATCCCTCCGGAGAGCATGCTGTTGTCTCCCCTAAATACTCCTACTCTGCGTGCCATTGCAGAGCCCGATAACAATTGTCCAGCTTTATCTGCTGATGGACCAGCCTGTCCAACTCAGTCTCCCATTGCTCCTGAGGCCACTCTCCCAGCACTTACCCTGGTGTATACCAGTGACCTGGAGGGCTCCAATCCATAGCCCTACTCGAAACTGCTACCGGAGCTCCAGGTATTCATCCACAGACACAGTCCTGGAGTATGCTTTAAGGACGATCTGCAGCTAAGAATCTGCTTCCCACATTCTGGAACATGAGACCCACCAGTCTGGCTATAGTTAGCCCAATAACTAGGTAATACCAGTTTTGGAGTAAACCAGAATGATAACTATTTATCTGAACAAGTATACAGGCTTTTATAGACTTGAGAAAGAAGTACCCCCCCTGATCATATTACCCTAAAAATACAAACTGTAACCAGAAACATAAATTAACATGAGCTAGTTAACTAGTCATTTAACCAGCCTAGGTGACTCAGAGGTCTGACCTTTAAGGTCAGACTTGCCATCTTCTAGCTCAGAAGACACAATACACATTATCATAAGTATAAACACAGAACACCTATCCACAATAGCAGGAGCCCCCCAGCAAATCCATATCTAAGCAATGCTTTGATTAATCAAGGATTGTAGACGGCATAGCAACAGTCTACAAAACTGTTACAATGCTCCATCATTCTGATACTGTGGAATTAATGTATCACAGATTTCTTGAGGGATATTGTTGATAAATATTACTGTTCCACTTTAAGTAATCCAAACCACATTCTCAGTGTCCATTAAATAGCTGTCCATCATTTTCTCAGTCACCCTGTGCCCTTAATAGACACAGGGTGACTTAGATATAGGAGGTGCATGGGATGCGGAAACAAAGGTTTCCCTTAACAGACCAGGGCCCATAGTCAGTACACAAGAGGCTAGCATTCAGTCCCCTCCAAAAGCCTCTGTCCTGGATGAGTCTATCACACCATTTATTCATCATATATCCATCCATGCATCATCCATTCATTCATCCCTCCACCCATCATCTATCCATCCATGCATCATCCATCCTTCATCCCTCCACCCATCATCCATCCTTCATCCCTCCACCCATCATCTATCCATCATCCATTCCTGCCTCCATCATCCATCTCTCCATTTATTCATCCCTCCATTCATTCATCCATTATCTATATATCCATGCATCATCCATCCCCATCCATCCATCCATCCATCCCTTCATTCTTCCCTCCATCTATTCATCATCTATCCATCCATGCATCATTCATCCATTCTTCATCCCTTCAACCATCATCTATTCATCATCCATCCCTGCCTCCATCATCCATTCCTCCATCCCACCATTCACTTATCCATTATCATACATCCATGCATCATCCATCCCCATTCATCCATCCACTCCTTCGTCCTTCCCTCCAACTATTCATCATCTATCCATCCATGCATCATCCATCCATCCTTCATCCCTCCACCCATCATCTATCCATCATCCATCCCCGCCTCCATCATCCATCCCTCCATTTATTCATCCATTATCTATGCATCATCCATCCCCATTCATCCCTTCATCCTTACCACCATCTATTCATCATCTATCCATCATCCATCCATGCCTCCATCATCCATCCATCCCTTCATTGATCCATCCATCCCTCCATCCATGCCTCCATCATCCATCCATCCCTTCATCGATCCATCCATTCCTCCATCCATCCCTCCATTCATTCATCCATTTTCTATACATCATCCACCCCCATTCATCCATCCATCCATCTATCCCTCCATACTTCCCTCCATCTATCCATCCATGCATCATCTATCCAGTCTTCCCTCCACCCATCATCTATCCATTCATGCAACATTCATCCATTCATCCCTCCACCCATCATCTATCCATCATCCATCCACCCATTATTCATTCCTCCATCCATCATAATCCATCCCTCCATTCAGCCGTCCATTCATTAATCTATCATGTACAGAATACAACTATGCATCTTCCACCCCCATTCATCCATCCATGATCCATCAATCCATCCCTCCATGTATGCTTCATCTAACCACCCATCCATGCATCATCCCTCCATTAATCCATCCCTCCACCCATCCATCCATCCATCACATAAATCCTAAGCTGACCACAGTTTCACTTTAAAGCATTTTATTTCAGCTTAACAGTGTAGATAGGTGGATGAATCCGCAGTGCTGGATATTGTATTCTGACAGCCAGAACAGGCAACCGAATACCTGAACTGCACAATTGGGTGCAGCCACTATTCGGCTGACAATTTTCTGCCAGGCTTCTTAATTTTTACATCAAGGGATGTGGGGAAGGAGGGAGCTGACAGGGCCACCCACAAAGTCAATTTCAGCCGGTTTATGAGGAACGAGAAATTGGGTCAGTGTATGGCCAGCTTAAAGGGTTAGTTCACCTTATCAGAAAAAATTGGCAAACACTGTACACCCTCCCCATCCCGCTTTTCTCCTTCCTAATTCTGCAGCACTTCTGGGACAGACCAGAGGGATGCTCTGTGCTGGCGCTGACCAATCAGAATTACTCTGAAGCATCCTGGAACCACTGCAGAAAAAGAGGGAGAAGAGCAAAGATTTCAAATCCCAGGACCACTGGACCAGCTACATGGGCACAGACAGCTCAGCACCCATGGAGGTAAGTACAGCAGGGACTGGGGGAGAGAGGAGGGTGTAGGGTATTAGTTAACATTTTAATTTTTTTCAAAAAAGGTAAACTTACACTTTAAGCCCAGGTTCACACTGGTGCGATCTCAGAGATCACATGTGATTCGCAAGCGCACTGCAGGTGCCGATCACATGTGATCTCTGAGCAGTGTGAGTTCAGCCACTAGAACCGCACTAGAATTGCATAGCATGGGTGTTCTCACCCATGCGATCCAATTCATGTGTGAGTTCACAGTTCGCACTGAGATCTGTGAACAAAACTGGGGGTGTCATTAACTTTGTAATGACACCCGCAGCGTTTCGCTGAAAACAGTGTGAACTGCCTGCGGGAAGACTGCGATGTGGGAAGCGGCTCCATAATCGCGCTGGTTCACGCATTGCACATATGTGAACCCAGGCTCAAGCAAAACTAAACCATCCTATCCTTGAGCCTGTAGCTGTGTGTAGCTGTTTTGGGAAACAGTTAAATGGGTTTAGTTCCGCTTCAAATCCCAGCTGTTGCATTTCACCTTCTGACCAGTAGATGGTGATATAGAACCAATCTAGCCTGCACTGGGTGCTTTAGCTTCTAGCTCTTAGTAAATACTTATTGAGTTCTTTGTATCTGGGGTAGGACAAGAAGGTAAGTAAGGTGTGTTGGGAAATGCACAGCCTCTGCATTCTGTGCACATATACAAGCATGCAATGTTTTCTTTGGAGATTTAAATGGATTTCTGGCACTCCAGGGATGATCACAATGATTCATTCATGAAACAATCCACAATGATTGTGTAAATAATTCTATACAGCCCATTGACCAAATGACTTCTCCACAGCCGTCTCTGACCTGCAGGACACCTCCATTCGGCCTGACTGCTTGTCTTAACCAAGGTTACCTGCTGGCCTTAAACACTTGTTAACATTGCTCATAGATGACAGCATCAGCAGAGTTAGAGAGCATGCCCTCCAGTGTATTTTAAGGTATGAAATATTGATTATACATTTTTCCTGCTCAAAATCTATAAATAATGAGTTCTGCAATTCATTATGAATAAGGATGGTTGAAATAAAGTTAGATGTTTAAAGCCTAAGGGTAATTTTCCTTTATTTTGCCTTCCCTGGTTCCTCCTTTACTCTATCATCAACATAGTAATGACATTTTACGTAAAATACGGTTTTTCCGTTTTAATATATACGTTATTTTAGATCCAGTGACATCAGCACTGGGTCTCTGTACTTCTCTATGTAATGTAGTGAGATCAGGAGTGGTGGGACGGGCCAGTAGCAGTGGCAGCTGATGGTTTTTTTTTCGAGGGGGCGACTATCTCCCTGCGTCAGTTCGGCACTTACCCGATCTAGGTGGCGGGTGTCCTCCAGCATGGCGAGGTGCGGGCAACGGCTCCAGGGTGGTGGGCAGTGGCTCCAGGGTGGCAGGGTGTTGGCAGCGACTCCAGGGTGGCAGGATGTGAGCAGAGGCTCCAGGGTGGCGGGCTACGTCTCCATGCCAGGCGTCCAATAGGATCGCCTGAAGTTTTGGCCAATCAGGAAACGGGTCTCAGACCTGCTTCCTGATTGGCGGTGAGGAGATTTAGTGTGAAAATAGCAAAAATTAATTTGCTATCGTCACACAACTGGGTGGGATCGGGGAGAAGTGCTCTGCACCCCGAACTCACCCTTTTTTGAAGCCTATTAGAGCCCCTGGCTCTAATCACGTGCTTCAACGTTAGTCCTTCGTCCAGACTCTGGGCAAAGGACTAACCGGTTTTGAAGTCCGCTAGGATAACCTGCGGACCGTACCTCTGCATCGGGCGGTGGGACCTCGGAGACGAGTGTAGGACGGTGGGACCTCAGCGACGGTTGTGGGACGGTGGGACCTCGGTGACGGGTGGTGGGACCTCGGCAACGGGCGTGGAGCGGTACGACCTCCTGTGGGCGGTGGATCTAGCCCATTCACGGCTTGACTGCGTCCCTCTATCAGCGGGGGAGCTTTTTTTTTGGTAG
>BLSH010152862.1:0-13623 GCA_018402905.1 Glandirana rugosa
CATTTTCCCTCCCCAGTGTCATGTGACTAGTTAGTGTTACAAGGTCATGGGTGTGAATGGGGAGCAGGTGTGTTAAATTTGGTGTTATCGCTCTCACTCTCTCATACTGGTCACTGGAAGTTCAACATGGCACAGAACTCTCTGAGGATCTGAAAAAGAGAATTGTCGCTCTACATAAAGATGGCTTAGGCTATAAGAAGATTGCCAAGACCCTGAAACTGAGCTGAAGCACTGTGGCCCAGACCATGCAGCGGTTTAACAGGACAGGTTCCTCTCAGAACAGGCCTCGCCATGGTTGACCAAAGAAATTGAGTGCACGTGCTCAGCGTCATATCCAAAGGTTGTCTTAGGGAAATAGACGTACGAGTGCTGCCAGCATTGCTGCAGAGGTTGAAGGGGTGGGGGGACAGCCTGTCAGTGCTCACACCATACGCCGCACACTGCATCAAAATGGTCTGCATGGCTTTTGTCCCAGAATGAAGTCTCTTCTAAAGATGATGCACAAGAAAGCCCGCAAACAGTTTGCTGAAGACAAGCAAACTAAGGACATGAATTACTGGAACCATGTCCTGTGGTCTGATGAGACCAAGATAAATTTATTTGGTTCAGATGGTGTCAAGAGTGTGTGGTGGCAACCAGGTGAGGAGTACTAAGACAAGTGTGTCTTGCCTACAGTCAAGCACGGTGGTGGGATTGTCATGGTCTGGGGCTGCATGAGTACTGCCAGCACTGGGGAGCTACAGTTCATTGAGGGAACCATGAATGCCAACATGTACTGTGACATACTGAAGCAGAGCATGAGCCCCTCCCTTTGGAGACTGGGCCACAGGGCAGTATTCCAACATAATGACCCCAAACACCCCTCCAAGACGACCACTGCCTGGCTAAAGAAGCTGAGGGTAAAGATGATGGACTGGCCAAGCAGGTCTCCAGACATATACCCTATTGAGCATCTGTGGGACATCCTTAAACGGAAGGTGGAGGAGCGCAAGGTCTCTAACATCCACCAACTCCATGATGTCGTCATGGGGGAGTGGAAGAGGACTCCAGTGGCAACCTGTGAAGCTCTGGTGAATACCATGCCCAAGAGGGTTACGGCAGTGCTGGAAAATAATGGTGGCCACACAAAATATTGACACTTTGGGCCCAATTAATTTGGACATTTTCACTTAGGGGTGTACTCACTTTTGTTGCCAGCAGTTTAGACATTAATGGCTGCGTGTTGAGATATTTTAAGGGGACACTGTTATACAAGCTGTACACTCACTACTTTACATTGTAGCAAAGTGTCATTTCTTCAGTGTTGTCACATGAAAAGATAGAATAAAATATTTACAAAAATGTGAGGGGTGTACTCAAGTTTGTGAGATACTGTAACTGCCTAGAAAGCCTTTGGATTGACAAAAACTCCCGATGGCCACTCAGGCACATAGTAGATGTGAACCTGCAGTGGTAACCAAAGGTTTCCGCATATCCTTACTGTTGGTCCTCAGAGCTGACCATAGACAATGTAGGTCAAGGCTCCCTAGGTGTCCAAGATGCAGTTATGTAATTAAATGTTCCTGAATACTGGGGTCTAGTTATATAAAAAAAATTGCTTTGTGAATGTCTCAGCATTTGTGTAAAAGTCACAAAAAATACTCTTAATGTTTGTCAGTTTCTATGTGGTTCATTTTGCTGGGCAAATATAACATTTCCTAACATTTAATGCTAAGAGAAGAAAGTTTGAGAACATTTGACCAGAACAGTTAAACATTGTACCAACAGAGAAACAAGCTAACACTATAGGCTAAGAACATTTGACTAATTAAGCCTAGGCTCACAATAATGCAGTGCACCCCACAATCAGTGCACATTTCCAACCCTGTTGGTGCTTCAATCATCACGGCACCGTGGTTGATCTGGTGCCAGGATGATTGAAGTGCATTATTTCTATTATTACATTGTAATATAAAATGAAATAGTTTAACTCACCATAATGCAGAATCAGTGGAAGCCCTGAGTGTGTCACTTGCCACCATCGCCTGCCACCAGATGCAGCATGTCACTTGCCACGTCACCTGCCACCAAATGCAGCTTGTCACTTGCTACGTCACCTGCCACCAAATGCAGCTTGTCACTTGCTACATCGCCTACCACCAGATACAGCTTGCCACCTGCCACCAGATGCAGCTTGTCACTTGCTACATCGCCTACCACCAGATACAGCTTGCCACCTGCCACCAGATGCAGCTTGTCACTTGCCACATCGCCTACCACCAGATACAGCTTGCCACCTGCCACCAGATGCAGCTTGTCACTTGCTACATCGCCTACCACCAGATACAGCTTGCCATCTGCCACCAGATGCAGCTTGTCACTTGCTACATCGCCTACCACCAGATACAGCTTGTCACCTGCCACCAAATGCAGCTTGTCACTTGCTACATCGCCTACCACCAGATACAGCTTGCCACCTGCCACCAGATGCAGCTTGTCACTTGCCACATCGCCTACCACCAGATGCAGCTTGTCAGCTGCCACATCACCTGCCTTCACACCCTGTTCCAAATGATTATGCCAATGATATTTTTCTCATTTACCTAAATAATTGATTTAAACAACAGTCAGCATAATTCTCATGTTATCAACTATTAAGAGTACAATTCAAATTTTATTCAAACAAAACTCCTAATGACAACAGTATTTTTTTTCAAAATAAAAAACTTACAATGCACTGTTCCAAATTATTACGCACAGTTAGACCCCTTTCACACCAAGGCGTTTTTCAGTTTTTCAATTGCTCTAAAATTAGCACATTAAAAGCCCATGCATCTCAATGGATGCTTTCACACCGAGACATTGCGCTTGCTAGGCGTTGCTAAAAGTCCTGCAAGCAGCATCTTTTCAGCTTGTTTTGTGCGCTCAAAATAGCTCTTCAAAAACGCCCATGTCCATTGAAAATAATGGTTAAGCGCTTGAAAAAACGCTTGAAAAGCGCATGAAAAGTTACTGAGGCTGTGGAAAGGTCACATGATTGAAACACAAACGCTTGAAAAGCGCTTAAAAAACGCCATTAGAGGGGCGCTAAAGCGCGGCAAAAACACACACTAAAATCATGGCATTTTACAGGCTTTTTTCCCAACGCCTTGGTGTGAAAGGAGCCTAAGTTTCAAAACACTTAATAGGTTGTAAAGAACTGAAAATTGTCATTTGTTGCGTTTGCAGCTCAAAAGCTATTTCAATCAAACTTTGAACAACATTTTAACTTTTTAAACATTTTAATAGGTCACGTTACATTTTAACATAGGACCCCTTATTTAATAGCAGCTTCACAAGTCTTGCATCCATTGAACTTGTGAGTTTTTGGACAGTTTCTGCTTGAATTTGTTTGCAAGATGTCAGAATAGCCTCCCAGAGCTGCTGTTTGGATGTAAACTGCCTCCCACCCTCATAGATCTTTTGCTTGAGGATGCTCCAAAGGTTCTCAATAGGACTGAGGTCAGGGGAGGATGGAGACCCCACCATGACTTTCTCTCCTTTTATCCCCATAGCAGCCATTGATGCAGAGGTATTCTTTGCAGCATGAGATGGTGCATTGTCATGCATGAAGTTGATTTTATTATGGAAAGCATAGTTCTTCCTTCTGTACCAGGGAAGGAAGTGGTCAGTCAGGAACTCCACATACTTTGCAGAGGTCATCTTTACACCTTCGGGGACCCTAAAGGGACCGACCAGCTCTCTTCCCATGATTCTGGCCCAAAACATGACTCCACCACCGCCTTGCTGACGTCGCAGCCTTGTTGGAACAGGGTGGCCATCCACCAACCATCCACTACTCCATCCATCTGGACCATTGAAAATTAGTCTTCATGTATTTTTCTGCCCAATGCAGCAATTTCTGCTTGTGAGCATTGGTTAGTGGTGGCCAAATGGAAGGTTTATGCACAAGACTCTGGAGGACACTACACCTTGATGTCCGTGGGACTCCAGAGGCACCAGCAGCTTCAAATATCTGTTTGCTGCTATGTAATGGTGTTTTAGCAGCTGCTCTCTTGATCTGATGCATGGATCTGGCAGAAATCTTCCTCAATGTGCCTTTATCTGCACAAACCCATCTGTGCTCTGAATCAGCCACAAATCTCTTAATAGTGCGATGATCACGCTTACGTTTTCGTGAAATATCTAATGTTTTCATACCTCGTCCAAAGTATTGAACTATTTCACTCTTTTCAGCAGCAGAGAAATCCTTTTTCTTCCCCATATTGCTTGAAAATGGTGTTCTGCTTAATAATGTGGAACACCCTCCTTTAGTAGTTTTTCCTTTAATTGGGCTCACCTGGCAATCTAATTATCACAGGTGTCCGAGATTGTTTTCAGTGATTAAAAGAGCCCTGAGACACAATGCCATCCATGAGTTAAACTGAAAAACAAAATATTTAATCTTTGTGACACTGAAATAGAATTTGCATAATAATTTGGAACAGGGTGTAGATGCAGCTTGTCACTTGCCAGGTCACCTGCCACCAGATGCGGATTGTCACTTGCCACGTCGCCTGCCACCAGATGTGGATTGTCAATTTCCACATCGCCTGCCACCAAATGCAGCTTGTCACGTCGCCTGCCACCAGGCAACAGTGATAGCAGAGAAAGAAGCTTCTCTCCCCAGCTTTTTAGGACATGATGTGCATTGGCTGTGTCCCAGAGTGAAGGCGGGCACTGAGAGATGATGTAATCTCTCTGCTGCCCGCGGCTGCACAGTGAGGGCGAAACTGCGGTGATGCAGGGCGGGTGGTGAGAGATGATGTCATCTCTCTGCTCTCTCATCTGCCCGCCCACCCGGTTTTCTCATCTGCCCGCCCTCCCACTTGGTTTTCTCACCTGGCCGCTAACTCTAGAGAGGCTGCGGCCTGGTGGTTGGGGAGTGGGGACCCCTGCTTTAGGTGATCTGTTGTTCCTGTAAACTTGTGAATCAATGGAGTTCTGTCTCTGGAACATTGTATCTATTCTGTATGGCCGTTCACTTTGTGCAGTAGCTGATTTATTATACTGTAGGGGTGAGCACAGGAATCTCCATACACTTTGTACTCAGTGCAGAGGTCTCCCTATTTCCTTTTCTGGCCAAATGTTTTTAAATTATAATCTATAGGCCATTTTCTTTCTTGGGCAAATGTTCTTGAAAGTGACAACAAACAATATCCTTATTCTCAAAAAAAAGCACATCAACGGCTTTGTGGCCCTGTAGTCTATTTTTCATTAAATAGTTTTTTGCTGTATTTTTCTGCCACCTTTAACATTCTCCCTGAGTGGTTAGTTTGAAACAAGCAGTGAGCGTTAGTTATAGTCATGTGCACTGCACTATGCACGGTACACATTGGATAGTCCCTAGTCCATCTCAGGAGCTAGAAAGAGAGGGTGGCTATGTTCCTAAATGCAGGGGACCAGGGAAAATTAATGTAGCCGCCCACGAACAGAAAGAACAGGAAAAAAAAGGAATTTGAGAGGAGGCTGAAAGCAATAAAATGCACTTTTTTGAGCTAAGATTACATAATAGATTTTATTATTAAACCAAAGTTTACTGTCACTTTAACTCTGCTAGTTGAATGTTCTTAAAGTACCCAGTAATGCACCTGACGCTGACGGCCCTTGAAACTCCTTCTCTCACCTGACAGCCCTTGAAACTTCTTCTCTCACCTGACAGCCCTTGAAACTCCTCCTCTCACCAGATGGCCCTTGAAACTCCTTCTCGCATCTGATGGCCCTTGAAACACCTCCTCTCATCTGAGGGCCCTTGAAACTCCTTCTCTCACCAGACGGCCCTTGAAACTCCTTCTCTCACCTGACAGCCCTTGAAACTCCTCCTCTCACCAGACTGCCCTTGAAACTCCTTCTCGCACCTGAGGCCCTTGAAACTCCTTCTCTCACCAGACGGCCCTTGAAACTCCTCTCACCAGACGGCCCTTGAAACTCCTTCTCTCACCAGACGGCCCTTGAAACTCCTCCTCTCACCAGACAGCCCTTGAAACTCCTTCTCGCACCTGATGGCCCTTGAAACGCCTCCTCTCACCAGAAGGCCCTTGAAACTCCTTCTCTCACCAGATGGCCCTTGAAACTCCTCCTCTCACCAGACGGCCCTTGAAACTCCTCCTCTCACCAGACGGCCCTTGAAACTCCTCTCCTCACCAGACAGCCCTTGAAACTCCTCCTCTCACCCGACGGCCCTTGAAACTCCTCCTCTCACCCGACGGCCCTTGAAACTCCTTCTCTCACCAGGGAGCCCTTGAAACTCCTTCTCTCACCTGACAGCCCTTGAAACTCCTTCTCTCACCAGGAGGCCCTTGAAACTCCTTTTCGCACCTGACAGCCCTTGAAACACCTTCTCTCACCTGACGGCCCTTGAAACTCCTTCTCTCACCTGACAGCCCTTGAAATTCCTTTTTGCAGCTGATGGCCCTTGAAACTCCTTCTCTCACCCGACAGCCCTTGAAACTCCTTCTCTCACCAGACAGCCTTTGTAACTCCTTCTCTCACCTGATGGCCCTTGAAAAACCTTCTCTCACCTGATGGCCCTTGAAACGCCTTCTCTCACTTGACGGCCCTTGAAACTCCTCCTCTCATCTGATGGCCCTTGAAACTCCTTCTGTCACTTGACAGCCCTTGAAACTCCTCCTCTCACCTAATGGCCCTTGAAACTCCTTCTCTCAGCAGATGGCTCTTGAAACTCCTTCTCTCACCCAACGGCCCTTGAAACTTCTTTTCTTAACTGACGGCCCTTGAAACTCCTTCTCTCCTGACAGCACTTGAAACTCCTTCTCTCAATTGACGGCCTTTGAAATTCCTCCTTTCAGCACCTCTGTAGTTCAGAAGGCAGGCTCTATGAAATGTGTGACAGCAGTGCCTACTCACAGGACATAGTGAATACGTGTCATAGAATTCAAGATGTGTGAGGATGTTTACAAAGTAAGTTTACAAACTTCACAATTGTTCAGATTAATAGGGGTAGGCCAGAAATAATTGCAATTACAATATGGCAATGAGTATATGATTTTACATCTGACCATAGATACACTTTAGGCTAGTCTAAGAACCAGTTCACACCAGAACACATTTTAGGAAACCCGCATTCTGTGCACTTTTCTTGCACTGCATTCAAAATGCACTGCACTTAACGATACCCCAAGTCACAAATGCAGTGCATATGCCTACACCAGATCGCATTTGATAGTAGCACCATGCGATATGGTTGCTGTGCAGTATGTAAACTAGTGTATGCACTATGTTTGGTGCAGTCACAATTTCAGCCCGTTCAAATGAACCACACTGCACCTGGATCGCATGTGAATCACACAGGAACACACAACGCTTTCCTGTGCGATTCATGGAGTGAACCAGCCCTAAGAGGCTTGTTATATTCTACACGCAGTAAATAACATGATGTTTTTATCACTTACTTCCTTTACAGATGGACACAGGAAATGCTTTGGTGTGCATAAATACAGCAGACAACACGTCTTATATTCAGGGAATTTCACCTTACTTGTCTAATGGAAGTCTCATTATCAGCACCTGCATCAGCTACGCTAATATTGGACCAGCTGTAGACTGGATTAGATCATGTATAAATGAAGAATTGCAGAATTAAAGAAGTGGCTTGAATAAGCTACAAAATGTTTTCAAAATTACAGAACAAGTCCAGCTGAGGCCTGGTTCACACCTGTGCAGTTTGCTTTTGATCTATTTCCGCAGTGTTTTCTGCGGTGCCTTTTTTGCACATGCGTTTTTCAAAGTGTGTTGTGTTTTTTGGCCAATTTGTTGTTGGTCAGATTAAAAATGCACGACATGCTTTTTTGCAGCATCTCCATTCAAGTCTATTGAACCCAAAACACACGGTTTCATGTTTTAGAAAGTCCCTGACTCTTTCCAAACACTCAGCAACTGAAAAAAGCATAGGCGTGAACGTGTCCCATAGGAAACCATGTTAAATG
This sequence comes from Glandirana rugosa, assembly GCA_018402905.1. Classification (NCBI taxonomy): domain Eukaryota; kingdom Metazoa; phylum Chordata; class Amphibia; order Anura; family Ranidae; genus Glandirana; species Glandirana rugosa. The sequence continues at coordinate 7,965 of BLSH010152862.1, forward strand.
GATTGTAGTGCTTTTCTGCAAAAAGAAACAAAAAAACACATAGGTGTGAACCAGGCCTGAATGTGACTAACTACTCCTAGCTATATCATAAGCTGGATAAATGAGCATCTTCACAGCCATAATGTACTGCATATACATTTTGATTAGGCCACATTCTAGACTAGTTATAGTTACTGTATATTGTAGCTGTAATATAATGCTGGCATGGATATTTTATCTAAAAGGGCGTTTTCTAGATGAAGAATTTTTCTTTTTATGACGTGGAATACCAGGGCAATATTCAAAGCATCCTTGTTTGAAGTTCTAGCCGGTATATTTATCTTTCAGTTTTAGAGTAGTGTATTTTTAAAGGGTAAATCCACTTTCATGGGGAAATAATAACAATAATAATCTAATGTATACAATTGCAACTCAAGTCATATTGTAATTGAATGTTATTAAAAATTACCTTTTCCTATTCTATCTGCAGTGCTGTCATTTTCTGTAAAATTCAATGCAAAATGGCTACCAGGAGGCATTCTGTACACAGATGGTGTACAGAACGCCTCCCATAAATGTCATTTCCTGCTTGCGTGATTGGCTCACCGATTTTCCCAGAAGTCTGCACTAAGATATACGTCAGATTTTGGGCACCCCCTGCAACAGAAATGTAATTTTTGGTGAGATACTCCCAATAAGAAATCACGTCTAAAAGGGATGCAGACCCTCATTAGAGACCTGCAAGTGCAGCAGCTGAAAATTATAAAACCACTCCCATACAGACTCACTCTGTACATGGACACAGACAAACACACAGCTATTCCTTCAAAATAACAAAAGGTAGGAATCTGCAACAAAGTTTGTTAAAAATCCTTGCAATGTACATAGATCTCAGTCTTGAGGACGCTCATGTGTTCAGTGAGTGAAACACTTTGGCACGATTACCTCACCACGCATGGGCATAGGCCATCTATCCATCATGCCGCTCTACATTAACCACAGCAAATTGTTTCACAGTATTTGCATACTGAGACAGGGCTAGATGACAGCACAGGCTGTGTGGGAGAGACAGCAGCTTTATGGGGAGAATTGGGGCCAGAAGAATTGGTGAGAAATTTGTAGCAGCAGCAGTCGGGCATACCATTAGCTGTGCTGCTAACCCCAGGGACTGTGTACTAATGCACCCGGATGGATAATCAATGTGAACTGATTGAAGCCAGCACTACTCATGCCATCACTGCTACCTTATTGCTTGGCTAATGCTCTATCTTTCTGCCACTATCCTATTTGCACATAGCCCATGAGCTTGTTGGTTAATGCTGGAAGTGTCAATATACTACTCCCCATCGGAGGCTTATTTAAAAATTCAATTACTTCCAAGTGTGGCGTTAACAATTGCCCATAATCTGCTTTCTCCATCATTAGCATTTTAAGATATCGCTTAAGGCAGGGAGCTGTATGAGCGTTGGCATGCCTGTGAGCCTGGCCTTTGGTTTTACATATGACAGCTTTGTCATTTGTTTTTAATAGTGAGAGGTGATGGTTTACTTATGCAATCTATGAATTTAAATACATCTTTGTAATAAAGTGATTTTTTTAGGAAAATTACACTGTTGCCCTGCTGTGGAACTACTTTATATTGTGGTCTTCCATGGGACCTATTCCTAGTTATTTTAATGTTTTTAGCTACACATTGGAAAGAGAAGTTTAATGAACACAACCCCATCGTTGTTGATGTATTAAAAGAAATATAAAGTTATAATTATAGCAGTTTTTCTAAATGTATAATATACTTACTGGCCACCAGGTGGCATGTTGTGGTTATGTATTAATATAGGCTTTTTCAAGGCTTGCTGCAAAAGTGATGGAGGTGCAAGTTATGCTAACTTTATGTGCATCACTGCATTATCAATCCTCCTTGATCACCTTATTGTCATCGGAAGCTGAGTTTATACGAAATAAAATGATTTGGCTGTACCCCCCTCTCTTCTCAGGCTTCTACAATTCATTTTTCCCTGACTTCTACCCCTGCTGCACAGATACCCACCCTGCCAGGCTGCTCTTGAAGGATATGTAAAGGCCTGTTTTTTTTTTTTTTTTTTTTAAAACAAACATGTCATACTTACCTCCTCCGTGCAGTTGGTTTTGCACAGAGTGGCCCCGATCCTCCTTTTCAGGGGTCCCTCAGCAGCACTCCTGGCTCTCCCTCGGGGCACTCATGCAGGCGCACCCCCGTATCTTGCTGCTGTGTCCATTGACACAGACAGCAGGACTCGGCTCTGCCCCCCGTGTCATTGGATATGAATGACAGCAGCGGGAGCCAATGGCTGCTCTGCTATCAATCTATCCAATGAGGACCCAAGACACCAGCTGGAGCGGGTGTGCTCGTCCCCAGTGCTGAAACAATAGGGCTCAAGTAAGTAAAAGGAGGGCTCTGGGGGGCAGCTGCAGTACAAAAGGATTTTCACCTTAATGCATAGAACGTATTAAAGCAGAGGTCCGCCTGAAACTAAAAAAAATATAAGTCAGCAGCTACACATACTGTAGCTGCTGACTTTTAATAATAGGACACGTACTTGTGCTGGAGTCCAGCGATACCGAAACCGATCTTTGGGGGTCGGGTGCAGCTCCGTCCATTGCGGGTAAGGGAACCCGGCAGTGTAGCATTACAGCTACATGCTGGGTGCCCTGCTGCGCATGCGCGAGGCTCCGCTGCGCTCTGTTATTAGCCCGGCGGCCAGTAGCAGAACGAGGAGGGAGCCGGGCTGCTGACATCAGCGGCCGTCGGCCCGAGCTCCAGGATGTGTGGAAAAGGACACCTGTCTATAGATAGGTGTCCCCCCCCCCCCCAAAAAAGGTGCCAAATGTGACACCTGAGGGGGGGGAGCAATCCAACCAGTGGAAGTTCCACTTTTGGGTTACCACGTCGCACGACAGCACAATTGCCAGTTACAGCGATGCAGTGCCGAATCGCAAAAAGTGTTCTGGTACTAAAGGGGGAAATCCTTCCGGGCTAAAGTAGTTAAAAAAACAAAAAAAATCCAAGTACCTTTTTCCTAATCGATATACAGCTGTCACATGACCCAGCTCTTTCCCAGCCTGTCTGCAGGGAAACATGTGCAGGAGACTTCTAGTCCTCTGCTGCTGGTCACATGCTCAAAATACAAAAAAAAAAAAAAAAAAACAGCCTTTGGAATAAAGTAAAAATAAATAACATCAATAAACTGTTTTAAATTGGCATGCAAATATATATTTGAAATCAAATCTTTATTATTTTGTGGAAAGAACATGGTGCGGGAGGATTTCTTCCAGTCATAGGCTGCGTCACGCTCCTCCAGCCTGTCTTAGAATAAGAGGGAGGTGAAGCCACTATGAATCTACACGTATAATCCCACTCCCATTGTGTTTAGCTGGTTAGTGGGCATGGAGGAGGAGGAGGGAGGAAGTGAACTGTCATTTACCACTCTGTATACACCCGCCTGTGTAACTCTATAGTCACATGGGCTGCTCAGATGTGATAGGTAGGAAAAGCTCAGCATGGAAACTCACTGAAAACTGAGCATGTGCAGAGTTGCTACCACAGCTGCAAAATCCCTAACAGAATTGGGGACATGAACATAAGGTGGAGATAGAGAGCAGCAGGATCAACCAGTTTTTTTACAGAATACAAAAAAGGAATCTTAGTGACTGAGTGGGTATAAATAGCATGTAATACACTGTTTATTGATAGCTTTTTTATGATGTGGGTTTAGTGACATTAATGCCTCTTACACAAAGTGCGACTGTTGTACGACCGCATGTTCAACATCGGTTGTCTGTGGTTTTGTCTAGCATACTAACACGAGTCAAGTAATCGTCCAACAAAGCCAAACATGGTGACGTGTTACGAGCGTATAACAAGGAAGTTCGGGTGAATGTGATTTGTGAATTAGGAACATGGGTTTATACAACCAAACATTTCCTGGATTCAGAGAATGCGTGTTTGCACTTTCAACTTTTGTTGTACAACTTCTGTACACACGAGCCAACAGTTGTACAACGGCTTGTTCGCCAACAAAAGTTTTCTAGTCTTGTCAGCCAAACCACAGTGGCGGCTGGTGTTTTTTTTTTTTTTTCGGGGGGGAGGGGGGGGGTGGTGTTAATCACCTCCCCCCTCTGGACAGCCAGTGGCACTTAACCAGCACCCCTACCCCCCCCCCCCACACTCGCCCGCTTTCTGCCTGGCACTTACCCCATCTTGGTGGCGGGTTGCAGGTCAGGCAGTGGGTGAGGGGCGGCAAGCTGTGGGTAGGGCAGCAGCTCCGGATCATGGCTTTCGCCGTGCATCTCTTCTCTCCTCCTTCTAGGTGTCCAATAGGATTGCCTGTCGTTTCAGGTGAGGGGTCTCAGACGTGCTTCCTGGCTGAGAGGAGAATCAGTGTGGCGATAACAAATATTCATTCGTTATCGTCACACAACTGGGTGGGCACTGCGCCCAGAGCCCACCCTTTTTTTAAAGCATATTAGAGCCTCTGGCTCTACTCACATGCTTCAAAAACACCCTCCCCCCCATTCGCATCCATGCATCTGGCTCCCCTGTATGTAGATCAGGGGTCGGACATATGGATATGGGGGGGGGGGGGTTGGCGCCCGTTTGCCCCTAATGCATGGGCCGCCACTGCCTGCTCAATTCTCTGCAAAGTGTGATATGAATCCAACAAGCAGCTTCTTCGTAGTCTTCGATTGATAGCCATAAATTGTGACCCAGGCTCCCTAAACTGGGAGGGAAGGAGCAGCATTTTAGTTTTCTAGTAAAGGGCCAAATGTCGGGTGGCATCGGCCAGTTCAATAGAAACTGGCCAACATTCAGCATGTGTGTACTGCAGCCGGGCTGGTATAGCATCAGAATTGGATACCCCACAGAAATGAAAACCGGAAGTAAGGTTTGTACAAAAACAACAACTGCGCACGCTCCCCTCATCACTATGCATTCCAACATTATCCTATTATGTCGCCCGACAAATGTTGTCACGGAGGTGAAGTTCCGTCGCCGCCATCTTGCTAAACCCCACACTCGTCCACAGTAAGGATAGAGTCAGAAACTGACACACACAACGCAGCTCGGCCCTGCCCCCCCTCGCTGGCTGTGACTGACAGCAGCAGGAGCTGTGACGCTGGGTCGAGACTGGGCTCAGGTAAGTATAAGGGGGGGGGGGGGGCTGGGGAAGCTGCATGCAGAAGGTTGTTTACATTATGCAGAGAGAACATTAAAGTTAAAAGCCGTCTGCCTTTTGAATCACTTTAAAAAGGTGTATGTCCTATTGTGAACTATCATATCAATGGTGCAACAAATAGAACTGCTTATGGATGTCCTAGATAAGGAGTCAACAAAATACAAAAATGAGCCAGGGATTGAGCATCTAACATTGGACCTATGAAGATAGTTCAAGGAACCAGGAACAAACTGCAACTATTTCAAAAGTTTACATGGAAGCATAAGGCTACTTTCTCACTGGGGCGGGGTTTTAGTTTTAGCAGCACTTTACCACTATTATAGCGGCGATGTGGCGCTGCTATGCAGACGGGAGCACCGCCCCAAACATGCGGCTTGCAGGACTTTTTTTCTCATCCTGCAAGCGCACCACCGCCCCAGTGTGAAAGCACTCAGGCTTTCACACTGGGGAGAATTGGGGGGGGGGGG
>BLSH010152862.1:87347-98913 GCA_018402905.1 Glandirana rugosa
TACAGGGAACAGCATCGAGGTTGCAGTTAGTCCTACCGGCAGCGGTTGGCCTTTTTTTTATTTATTTATTTTTTTTTTTTGTTTTCATCGAGGCCCCAGGCTGTCAAGAATATTGTCACTCGGAGACCTTGCCCCCTTGTAATGTTATAGACCCATCATGCCCAGGGTGGTGATGTCACCCGGGTTCTTCGGGTGATAACGCATCGCTACGCTCCATAGTTATAGAAGAACTGTCGGACCCCGGAGCTACTTTTGTTTTTTTTTTTTATTTATTTATTTATTTTTTTTCCGGTTGGCGACGGCCATCCTGATTGACGTTGGAGCTACGACAAGGGACATTATTCATTTTTTTTAATAAGACTTATTAAAAACTACCTCCTGTTTTCTTACACTACACCCCATATTCACACAAGGAGTGGCGGCATCTGGGGCCCCCTTTCTTAAATGTAGCACCAGTGTGAACCTAGACTAATTGAACAAGCTGAAGTTAGAAGCTTATTGGCTACCATCCACAGCTGCACCAGATTTGGCACTCTACAGCTTTAGTAAATAAACTCCTATATTTCATATAGATGTGTTACACACAGTGATATATTTCAAGCATTTATTTCTTTGAGTTTTCATGATTATGGCTTACAGCTCGTGAAAAACCAAAATTCCCTATCTCAGAAAATTAGAATATTACAAAAGTAGTTTTAATACAGAAATGTTGTCTTGGTGAAAAATGTCCATGTACAGTATGCACACAATACTTGGTCAGGGCTCCTTTTGCATGAATTACTGCATCAATGCTGTGTGGCATGGAGGCAAACGGATTGTGGCACTGAGGTGTTATGGAAGCCCAGGTTGCTTTGATAGAGGCCTTCAAGTCATCTGCATTGGGTCTAGTGTCTTATATTCCTCTTGACAATACCCCACAGATTCTTTGTGGGGTTAAGGTCAGGCGAGTTTGCTGTCCAATCAAGCACAGTGATATCATGATCATTAAACCAGGTATTGGTACTTTTGGCAGTGTGGGCAGGTGCCAAGTCCTGCTGAAAAATGAAATTGGCATCTCCTTAAAGCTGGTCCACAGAGGGAAGCATGAAGTGCTCTAGAATTTCCTGGTAGAGGGCTGCACTGACGTTGGACTTGATAAAACACAGTGGACCAACACCAGCACATGACATGGCTCCCCAAATTGCATGTGGAAAGGTCACACTAGACCTCATGCAACTTGGATTCTGTGCCTCTCCACTCTTCCTCCAGCCTCCGGTACCTTGATTTCTAAATTTAAATGCAAAATTTTCCACAATCCGTGATGATTTGGGGAGCCATGTCATCTGCTTGTTTGGCCCACTGTGTTTTATCAAGTCTAAAGTCAATGCAGCCCTCTACCATGAAATTCTAGAGCACTTCATGCTTCCCTCTGCTGACCAGCTTTTTGGAGATGCCAATTTCATTTTCCATCAGGACTTGGCACCTGCCCATACTGCAAAAAGTACCAATACCTAGTTTAATGATTGTGGAATCAATGCTAGATTGGCTAGCAAACTCGCCTGACCTACACCCCATAGAGAATCAATGGGGTATTGTCAAGAGGAAGCTGAGACACCAGACTCAACAATGCAGACGAGCTGAAGGCTATCAAAGCAACCTGGGTTTCCATAGTGCCACAAGCTGATCCCCTCCATGCCACGCTACATTGTTGCAGTAATTCATGCAAAAAGGGGGCCCTGACTAAGTATTGAGTGCACACTATACTGGACGTGGACATACTATTTAGTAAGCCAACATTGCTGTATTAAAAATCCTTTTATTTTATTGGTCTTCTGTAGTAATCTAATTTTCTGAGATACTGAATTTTGGCTTGTCACTAGCAATAAGCCTTAAACCTCAAAATTCAAAGTTTGTTTTTGAATGGAGTTACTGAAATTAACTTTTTGATCTTCTAATTCTATGAGATGCACCTGTATTTCTGTACTTCTACTTTTTACATTTTCTAATGTACTGTTCAAAATTGTATTTTTTTTAGATCGTGGCAGTTATGCAGGCTATGGAGGACAAGGGTATGTTTTTAGCTTCCTCACCTACTCATTGGTAATTTATGTGTGCAGTATGTTGGGACACTAAAGAAAAATCAACTCCAGTGACTGGAGAATTGTTTGTACCCCCTTATTGTAGGTATCGGTTAAACCCCTTTTTCCAGTGTTTATCAGAGCACATTATTGCAAAAATGTGTTCAATCACAACAAATTAACTTTTTGCATCATGTTCTTCACAATTGCTATTAACCACTTAAGGACCGGGCTTATTTTTCAACATTGTTTACAAGTTAAAATCTGTTTTTTTTGTTTGCTAGAAAATCACTTAGGACCTCTAATAAAAAAAAAAAAAAATGTATATTTCTTTCCAAATACCCTAGACAATAAAATGGCTCTCGTTGCAATACTTTGTCACACTGTATTTGCACAGTGGTCTTGCAAACGCAATTTTGTTTTGGAATAAATATACATTTTTGAATTAAAAAAATAAGAAAACGGCAAAGTTGGCACAAATTTTTTTTTTTTTTTGTGTTTTTATATATTGATGATTTTACACCGGGTAAATTGATGCCCAACATGTCATGCTTCAAAATTGAGCCCGCTCATGGAATGGCGACAAACTTTGGTACTTAATCTCAGGTGACATTTAAAAATGTCTACAGGTTACCAGTTTCAAGTTAGAGGAGGTCTAGTGCCATAATTATTGCTCTCGCTCAAATGATCGCTGTGATACTGCACATGTGTGGTTTGAACTCAATTTACATATGTGCGTGCGACTTGCATATGTGTTCGATCTGCATGTGAGCTCGGAGGGATGGGGCACTTGTATTTTTTTTTTTTTTTATGCTGTTTTCAAAAAAGTAAACATCCCTTGTAATAGAAATAAGCAGGACAGGGCCTCTTTAACCACTTCATTTCCGGAAGGATTTGATTTACCCACTCCCTGACCAGGCTATTTTTTGCGATACGGCACTGCGTCAGTTTAATTGACAACCACTTTAACCTACAGGTAAGCCTATAATAAGGCTTACCTGTAGGTTCCCTGCATATCTCCCAAACCTGCACGGTTTAGGGGTTTAGATATATGCAGTGTACTTGCTTGTGGCCACGTCATCGGGCACATGCACAGTGAAGAAACAGCTTCTGTGCTGTTCCTTGACTGAGATCATGCTGTGCCTGGCGGCTCCCGCCAGAGCTGGAGATCGCGGCCCTGGAAGGAAGAGGGGCAGAAGATGGACGTGGTCAGGAGCGGGGACATCGCGGGCTTTCAATTCAGGTAAGTGGCACATAATGGGCTAATTGCATTGCAGGGTAACAGAGGGTGTAAACACCATCGGGGTTTGCTTCCTCTTTAACCACTTCAATACCAGGCCCTCCCCTTTCCCACCCAGACCAATTTTCAGCTCTCAGCGCTGAATGGCAATTGCGTGGTCATGCAACGCTGTACCCAGAAATCGCCCCCCCCCCCCCCCCCAACGAATAGAGCTTTCTTTTGCTGATATCATTCAGATATCATTTTCTCTTACGTTCACTGAAAGCCGCAGCCCTTCATTGACAAGTGGTATATACACATCCTACTAGGAGTTGACTAGGCAAATATAAAGAAAGCAAGCTGGCCCCTCCCATATTGGATGTCCCTGGAGAGTAAAAAACGTGCTGCTGCCGTTTTGCTTCCTCTTTCACTTGGGACAGCGCGGATGACTACAGGCGGCGCAGGCTTCTTGACTGGCGTCCCTTAAGCACTCCTGCTGGGAGCAGCGATTGTGAGGCACAAACTGCAAGTATAGCCGGGGTGCTGGTAGCTTTGGGTGCAGTCCTCCTGGGGTCTCCCTGGCGTTCTGTGGGGTGGTGGGGCTGCATTGTGGGGGTGTCAGGTCATTTTCTATTTTGACTGTCAGTTCCGGTGGTACGATGGCAGATGACCCTGCGGGTCCTTCTGAGGAGGAGTCAGCGGCAGTGCAACCTGCGCTGGGGACCCTGGTGTCCCTGGATCAGCTGAGAGCAGTATTTGGGGAATTTCTTCCCCGGGTGGGGCCGAGCAGTGCTCTGGGGGCCACTAAAAAGCGTCCGCCTCCCCCTTGTTCCTCAGGGGAAGAGTCCGAACCGGAAATGGCATCGGGGGTCACAGGGACCCCCGTGGAACTCTGAGGGCGAGCTAGTCCCCTCGGACGGTGGAGAGGACCAGGGGGCCTTGGCTGCGCGCGAAAAGGCGCTGGTGGCTGCACTGATTACTAATATCCTTGCGACTGGACCAAGCAGGGGAGTCGCAGGTGTCAGCATACGTTTGCGGGTCTGCTAAGCCACCCAGGTCACCTAAGGCTTATCCTTATGATCAATTTTTTGACCACCTGGTCTATCGGGAATGGCAGCCCTACCTAAACGCTTCGGTATATGCTATCCCTTTGAGGATAGTTTTGTGAAGAAGTGGGCATCCCCCGCAGTGTACCCTCTGGTGGCTCGCCTGAAAAAGGTAACGACCATTCCTTTGGAAGGGTTTCCCTCGTTTTAGGATCCATGCGATAGGCGGATGGTGGCGGTGTCAAAGGCACTTTTCCTGTTGGCAGGATCAGCCATGAGGCCCGCCATGGCGGCGCAATATCTGTCTGAGTGTATGACGGAGCTGCAGAATGATTTGGAATGTCGCAGGACGCTTGAGGCGTCGCAGAGAGCAGACCATTTGTTTCAGGGTCTTCGGTACCTGTGTGACGCAGCTCTGGACCTGCTTCCCATGTCAAAAATGTCTGTGTTTGCAGTCATTATCAGACGAGTACTCTGGTTACGTTCATGGTCCGGTGACCACGCGTCCAAGAAGGGTCTTGCGGATCTTTCCTTTCAGGGTGGTCGTCTCTTTGGACCACATTTGGATGAAGTCAGATTTCACTGGAGGGAAGAGTACTTTTCTTCCGGAGCCCAGGCGGCGGGAGTTCCGCCGCAAGCAAGGTCCTGCCTCTTCGGGTCAGAAGAGGTTTTTTTCGTGCTCCTGGCGCAGCAGGCAAAGGGTCGAGGCCCGGCAAGTCTGCCGCAGGGGCCGGTAAACGACCCTGGCAACGCAAGAATGAAAAGACAGAGGAGAAGTCCTCTGCATGATGTGTTGCCCCCACCCGAAATTCGGGTGGGGGGACGTCTTCTGGGGCTCGCAGACAGGTGGACTGCTACCATATTTCCGACCGGTGGGTGCAGGAAGTGGTGTCCTTCAGGTACAGAATAGAGTTTAGCACTTTACCCCCAGATGGGTTCTTCCCATCAAACTTGAGACTCCCTCAGGGGCGTCGGGAGGCCCTCCTAGGGGCTGTTCAGGCACTTTCCGACCAGGGGGTGATCATGCCAGTACCTCAGTTGGAAAGGTTTCACGGTTTCTACTCCAACCTATTCGTGGTCCCCAAAAAAGGGTGGGGGGAGGGGGTCAGGCCTGTTCTGGACCTAAAGGCGCTAAACCACTTTGTGAAAGCGTGAAAATTCCAGATGGAATCTGTTTGTTCGGTCGTGGCCGCCCTGCACCGAGGGGATTTCATGGCGTCCCTGGATATCAGGGACGCGTACCTCCATGTTCCCATTTGTCTCCGGCACCAGAGCTTCCTGCGCTTTGTGGTGGGAGATCTTCATTACCAATTCGTGGCACTTCCCTTCAGTCTGGCCTCGGCTCCTCGGGTGTTCACCAAGCTGGTGGCCCCGGTGCTGGCGCTACTGAGGCAGAGAGGCATACCTAGACGACCTGCTCCTGAGAGCGGAGTCTGCTTCGGCTCTGGAGGAGAACGTGGCTATCACGATGGCCTCGTTAGAGAACTTCGGCTGGCTAATCAAACTGCAGAAGTCGAAGGTGACACCGTCCTGTCGCCTGGAATACTTGGGTCTGATTCTGGACACGGAACAGGCGAAGGTGTTCCTACCTCCGGCCAAGTTACTGACAGTGCAAGCAGCGGTGCGAACCCTGCTGTCACGCCGGTGGTCCTCCTTACGGTTTTGTATGCGGGTGTTGGGGCTTATGGTTTCAGCCTTCGAGGCGGTACCCTACACCCAGAGTCGCACTCTGCTCCTTCAACGAGTGATTCTGTCTCGGTGGGACAAGTCTCCACTGTCCTTAGTCCAGCTGATCACATTGGATCCTCAGACCAGAGGGTCGTTGACCTGGTGCCTTCGGGCCCCGGCTCTGACGTTGGAAGTCTCCTCTTCCCCTGAATTAGGCTCGTGTCCGTTGTGCCTATCGACCATCGGGCTGGGGGAGAGGGGGGCCCTAGGGCAGCTGTCTGCTCAGGGCTGTTTGTCGGCGCAGGAATCTCGCCTTCCGATCAATGTGCTGGAGCTGAGGGCGATCAGGCTCTGTCTCTCCCACTGGACGGTAAGGTTGCGTGGCCTCCCGGTTCAGGTTCAGTTGGACAACGGCACGGCAGTGGCGTATGTGAACCATCAGGGCGGAACGAGGAGCTCGGCAGCGGCTGCGGAAGCGGCTCTCATTCTGCGATGGGCAGAACTTCATGTGCCGGCGATTTCCGCCATTTACTTTCCAGGTGTAGAGAATTGACAGGCGGACTTTCTCAGTCGCCAGACACTGGATCAGGGGGAATGGTCCCTACATCCAGAAGTGTTCCGCCAGATTTGCCACAAGTGGGGCACGACAGATGTGGACCTCATGGCGTCATGGATTCAATCACAAGGGGAAAACTTTTGTGTGCAGTATCGACTTCTGTACGCGTTTCCTCCCATCAAGCTTCTACCGTGGCTACTGCGCAGGGTGGAAGTTGAGGGGATTCCGGCAATCCTGGTGGCTCCGGATTGGCCTCGGCGTCCTTGGTACGCCAACGTGGTGCGAATGGTGGCAGATGTTCCCTGGCGCCTTGCGCTGTGCGAAGATCTGTTGTCTCAGGGACCCATCTTGCACCCTGCTTTACCCTCCCCGGCTTTGACGGGCTGTCTATTGAGTCCCAGGTGTTGAGGGATAGGGGTGTCGCCGACTCCGTGATCCCTACCATGCTTAAAGCGCGCAAGTGTACTTCGCGCAACATTTATCATCTCACCTGGAAGGCCTATATTGCTTGGTGCGAGGTGGGGGGGGGGTGGTTGGAACCCCTGCTCTTATGTTGTGTCCCGGGTGCTGGCTTTTTTGCAGCACGGCCTGGATAAAAGGTTGATATTGAGTATTCTCAAGGGTCAGATTTCGGCTCTGGCGATTCTTTCAGCGGCCTTTGGCATCACTTTCGTTGATTCGTACATTTGTACAGGGTGTATGCCATGTGGCTCCTCAGGTAGGGTCGCCTATGGCACCGTGGGATTTGAGTTTGGTACTTTCTGACCATTACATCCGCTAGGCGGGTATCTGAGTTGGCAGCGTTGTCCTGCAAGTCTCCTTACTTGATCCTTCACAAGGACAAGGTGGTCTTGCGCCTTCTCCTTCGTTTCTACCGAAGGTGGTTTCTTTTCACATTAATGAAGATATTGTTCTTCCTTCATGTCCGCATCCATTGCATCCTAAGGAATTTGAGTTACGTTCATTGGATGTCGTAAGGGCTTTGCGGGTGTATTTGGCGGCTACAGCCTCCTTTCGGAAAACTGACGCATTGTTTGTGCTGACGGATGGTCCGCGCAAAGGATGGCGACCTCGTCGGCTACTGTTTCTCGTTTGATCAGACAGACCGTGACCCATGCGTTAACTATTCGGGGCAAGGTTCCCCCTTTTCCGGTCACGGCCCATTCCACCAGGGCTGTTAGCACTTCCTGGGCTTTCAGACACCAGGCTTCGGTGTCACAGGTGTGCAAGGCGGCTACTTGGGCCTCGGTGCACACATTTACTAAGTTTTAAAAAAGTTGATGTGTCAGCATCTTCGGATGCTGCTTTTGGCCGTAAAGTTTTACAGGCGGCAGTGTAGGCGCGACTGGCGCCTCCTGAGAGGTTTCTGTTTGGGTATATTTGTTGCCGTTTACCCACCCCTCTTTACTGACAAAGTTTTGGGACATCCCCACTTGTCAATGAAGGGCTGCGTCTGTCAGTGAACGCAAGAGAAAAATGGATTTTATTGAAACTTACCGTAAAATTCTTTTCTCTGAGTTCACTGACAGACGCAGCACCTGCCCCTCTATGGTGCATTTGTACGGCTTGTTACGAACTGATATGCTAAGCAGAGCAGGGGGATTATATGGGAGAGAGAGGACGGCCCCCTGGGAGGGGCCAGCTTGCTTTCTTTCTATTTGCCTAGTCAACTCCTAGTAGGATGTGCAAATAACCCCACTTGTCAATGAAGGGCTGTGTCTGTGAATTCAGAGAAAATGATTTTACGGTAAGTTTTAATAAAATCCCTTTTTTTTCCGGCACCATAAGAACGATCATAGCGGCAGTTCCCTTTTTTTTTTCTGATTGGTCTGTCTTTCCAGCCTGGAGCAAAGATGTGAGGTCTTATTGACCCTCACACCTCTCCATAAAGAGGACCTGTCACGCACAATTCCCATTACAAGGGATGTTTACATTCCTTATAATAGAAATAAAAGTGATCAAAAAAATTAAGGTAAAATAAGAAGAAACTTATAGCGCCCCGTCCCCATGAGCTCGGGCACAGAAGTGAATGCATACGTAAGTTGCGGCCGCATATGTAAATGTCACTCAAACCACACGTGGGGTATCGCCACGTGCGTTAGAGCAGGAGCAACAATTCTAGCACAAGACCTCCTGTAACGAAACATGTAACCTGTTAAATTTTTAAAGCGTCGCTTATGGAGATTTTTATGTACCAAAGTTTGGTGCCATACCACGTGTGCGCGCACTTTTAAAGTGCAACATGTTTGGTATCGATTTACTTGTCATAACATCGTCTTTTATAATATACAAAAATTGGGTTAACATAAAAAGTTGCCATTTTATTCCCTAGAGCAGGGATATGCAAATTAGTGGACCTCCCAGCTGTTGCAAAACTACAAGTCCCATCATGCCTCTGGTGTCATGCTTATGGCTGTCAGAATCATGCTATGCCTCATGGGACTTGTAGTTCTGCAACATCTGGAGGTCCGCTAATTGCATATCCCTGCCCTAGAGTCTCTGCTAAAAAAAACAAAACATATGTTTGGGGGTTCTGAGTTTTTTCTGGCAAAAAAAATGTATTTTTACATGTAGGAGAGAAGTGCCAGAAATGGCCCGGAGTGGAAGTGGTTAAGACCATCGGGCGGAAGTGACGTTTGACGTTGCTTCCGCCATCCAATGGTATAGAGTCGAGTGTGGGAATCGTGGCCCCCCCCGCTCACCTCCATACCATTGAATGATGGAAGCGACTTCCAATGTCACTTCCGCCGAAAGGTCTTTACCACTTGACCACTGGGCACTTAAACCCCCTTAACCAGACCAATTTTCAGCTTTCAGTGCTCTCACAATTTAAATGACAATTACTCAGTCATGCAACACTGTACCCATATGAAATTTTTATTGTGTGTTTTTTTTCACACAAATGGCTTTCTTTTGGTGGTATTTAAGCACCATTGGGGTTTTTATTTTTTGCGTATAAATGAAAAAAGACTTAATATTTTGTACTAAAATGCATTTTTTTTTTTGTTTCTGTTAACATTTTGCAAATTAGCAATTTTTCTTCATATATTTTGGCCAAAATTTATACTGCTACATATCTTTGGTAAAAAAAACATATTAGTGTATATTTGGTCTTTGTGAAAGTTGGTCTACAAGCTATGGTGCCAATCACTGAAAATTGATCATGCCTCATGTACTGACGGCCTATCTCATTTCTTGAGACCCTGACATGCCAGGAAAGTACAAATACCCCCAAATGACACTTTTTTTAGAAAGTAGACATTCCAACGTATTTTAGCAAGAGGCATGGTGAGTTTTTTTGAAGTTGTAATTTCCCCCACAATTCTTTGCAAAATGAAGATATTTTTTCCCTTCACAAAATTGTCATATTACCAGGTTATTTCTCACACCCAGCATATGCATACCACAAATTGCACCCCAAAATACATTCTACTATTCCTGAGTATGGTGATACCACATGTGAGACTTTTTTACACAGCGTGGCCACATACAGAGACCCAACATGCAGGGAGCACCATCAGGCGTTCTAGGGACATAAATTACTTAGAATTTCCTGACTACCGCTTGCACTTTTGAAGGTCCTGGAGCACCAGGACAATCGAAATGCCCAAAAAAATCCCCCATTTTGGAAAGTAAACACCCCAATGTATATTCTATTAGGCATAATGAGTCTTTTGAACATGTAGTTTTGTTACACAAGTTTTTGGGAAACGTGGAAAGAAAATGACAGGGTGTATGGTTTTTTTTTTTCTTTGTCCATTTATACAATATTTCTAACACACAAGCATGTACCTAACAAAAATTACACCCCGAAATATATTCTGCTTCTCATCCAGAGTATGATACCACACATACACAGCCTGGTCATATACAGAGGCCCAACATGCAGGGAGCACCATCAGGCGTTCTAGGGGCATACATTTCAAATCTAATGTGACTACCTATTACACTATTGTGTAGGCATTGTAGTGGTGTGGATGGGTCACAGATGAGAACTGATGTGGTATGAATGAGCCATAAATGAGCATGGATGGGGGATGGCTGAGCGCAGATGCGTGGTTGATCGCGGATGAGTATGGCCGGGTGGGTGAGCACGGATCAGGCTGGATGGATGGGGGTGCAGACAACCTCTGTCCTCAGCCTCTGTTACATAGCAGTGCTGTGGGCACTTCAGATCCTGCCCACAGCACTGCTGCATCTCATCTCTCCCCCCTCTCCTCTCACCCTGCACCGATCGGTGGGGAGAGATGAGCCGGATATCTGCCGGCTTGTTTACATGTGGTCGCTCCCAGTGGCCATTTACCGTGATCCGCCGGGTCTCCTGGACATGGCGGTCACGTATACTCCCGGGTGCGTGCCCAGGGGGCACGCGGGAGCGGAGTTCTGGGAGGACGTTATAGTACGCCCTCCCAGAATAATGGGTCCACCTTGCGGCCGTGTATATACATTACACGGTCGGCAAGTGGTTAAAGGGGATTTTTTTTTTGTATTAACCACTTCAGCCCCGGAAGGATTAACCCCTTCCTGACTAGAGCACTTTTTGCGATGTGGCACTGCGTCGCTTTAACTGACAACAGCCATGCAACGTTGTACCCAAACACTCAAGGGGGGCGATCGAGGGGTTAACTGTTCCCTCACTGTATTCTAACTGTTAGATTACAGGGATCAGTAGATCTGTCATACGTCCCCTGACAGAACGGGCAACCGCCGTGATTATTATTATTATTATCTTTTATATAGCGCCTTTTTAAAGGTGGCTTCTCAAAGCGCTTTACAAGGCAAACACAAATACACAGGATAACATATGGGATAAAGGGACAATTAAGTGAAAGCTTGTCTAAAGAAAAAAGTTTTTAGATTTGAACGAGTTCAGCGAAGAGGACTCTGACATTCTTGGGAAGTGAAATCCAGAGTTTTGGAACATGGTAGGAGAAGGCTCTGTCCCCCCATTGAGTGTAGGTGAGTAGGGGGAACGCACACAGACCAGATTATTGAGAAGCGGAGGTGATCGTATCCTCTC
>BLSH010152862.1:146768-157892 GCA_018402905.1 Glandirana rugosa
GAGAACTCTTCTCCTCTAATTCCCCCTTATACTAGTTGTACATGTTTATATATTCACCAGGTATATCACTTGAACCACAACTCAATGAATGAAATTCCAGTAGTGTTTCCTGTTCCCCCGTGGGAAATGTAGATCTCCTTTTTTTCTAAAGTAGATGTTTATGCCTTTCCAAAGAAGTGTCATTCTCGACACTTTTACACCTTATCTGAGGGCTGGCCAAAACCACCTCTGGAGGGAGTCTATTCCACATTTTCACAGCTCTTACTGTGAAGAAACCTTTCCGTATTTGTAGATGAAATCTTTTTTTCCTCTAGATGTAAAGGGTGCCCCCTTGTCCTTTGTGATGACCTTAAAGTAAGTAACTCAACACCAAGTTCACTATATGGACCACTTAT
This sequence comes from Glandirana rugosa, assembly GCA_018402905.1. NCBI lineage: Eukaryota > Metazoa > Chordata > Amphibia > Anura > Ranidae > Glandirana > Glandirana rugosa. The sequence continues at coordinate 147,164 of BLSH010152862.1, forward strand.
ATATTTGTACATGTTGATCATATTCCCCCTTAATCTCCTCTTCTCAAGAGAATAAATTCATATCCTCTAATCTTTCCTCAAAGCGGAGCTCCTCCATGCCTCTTAGTTTGGTTGCCCTTCTCTGCACTTTCTCCAGTTCCCTGATATCCTTTTTGAGAACTGGTGCCCAAAACTGAACTGCATATTCCAGATGAGGTCTTACTAATTTGTACAGGGGCAAAATAATGTGTCTATCTCTGGAGTCCATACCTCTCAATACAAAGGATTTTGCTTGCTTTGGAAACCGCATGCATGCCATTATTAAGCTTATGATCTACCAAAACCCCCAGATCCTTTCCACTATGGATTCCCCCAGATGTACTCCCCCCTAGTATGTACGATGCATGCATATTCTTAGCCCCCAAGTGCGTAACTTTACATTTATCAACATTAAGCCTCATTTGCCACATAATCGCCCAAATACAGTGCATTTAGGTCTGCTTGTAAGTTGGAGACATTCTGCAAGGACGTTATTCCACTGCATAGCATAGTGTCATCTGCAAACACTGAAATGGTACTTTTAATCCCAGACCATATATCGTTTATAAATATATTGAAAAGTAAGGGTCTCAACACTGAACCTTGGGGTACACCACTGATGACCTTAGACCATTCAGAATAAGAATCATTAACCACTACTCTCTGAATTCGGTCTTTTAGCCAGTTTTCTATCCATTTACAAATTGATCTTTCCAAGCCTGTAGACTTTACCTTACACATTAGCCATGTGTGGGGAACAGTGTCAAACGCTTTCGCAAAATCCAAGTATGCCACGTCCACAGCCACCCCTCTGTCCAAGGTTTTACTTACCACCTCATAAAAATAAATCAGGTTTGTTTGACAACTTTCAACTTTATCTTTCATGAATCCATGCTGTCTGTTGCTTAAAATAATTTTTCTCCTATCGTTCACTGACAGACGCAGCTCTCCATTACGTCTGGGGTTTATGCTGGTCTCTCTAGGAGTTAACTAGGCAGGGAAAAGAAACAGCTGGCCCCTCCCATGGGGGCCATCCTCTCTTCCCACATAAACACCCTCATAGCATAGCTCTTCTTTGCAAGGAGTTGACCTGGCTTCCCTTTAGATGGAGAAGAGGATCAGGGGACGGCAGATGCGCGTTAAAGAGCCTTTTCGTTTCCGCCATTATAATTGGTATCGCACTACGATGCGATTGAGCCAGGATTGCGAATCGCTGATTTCTGCGCATGTGTGTGTGGTCCTCCAGGCCCCCTAGTGCACCCAAGGCTTACCCACATGATCAATTTCCTGATCACCTTGTTGTAAATGGCAGCGTCCGCAGCATTCTTTTTCAGGCACCAGGTCTCTGTGTCACAGGTGTGCAAGGCAGCCACTTGGGCCTCGGTTCACACTTTCACTAAGTTTTATAAAGTTGATGTGCTAGCATCTTCGGATGCTGCTTTTGGCCGCAAAATTTTGCAGGTGGCAGTGTAGGCACGTCTGGCGCCTCCTTAGAGGTTCAGTTGGGTACTGTTAGCGTTTACCCACCCCTCTTTTTGACACAGCTTGGGGACATCCCCACACGTAATGGAGCGCTGCGTCTGTCAGTGAACGATAGGAGAAAAGGGGATTTTATTAAAACTTACCGTAAAATCCTTTTCTCCACGTTCACTGACAGACGCAGCACCCACCCCTCTGTGCTCTGTTCTCGAACGGCTTGTGTAAGAACTGAAGAGCTATGCGGGGGTTTATGTGGGAAGAGGACGGCCCCCATGGGAGGGGGCCAGCTGTTTCTTTTCCCTGCCTAGTTAACTCCTAGTGAGACCAGCATAAACCCCACACGTAATGGAGAGCTGCGTCTGTCAGTGAACTCGGAGAAAAGGATTTTACGGTAAGTTTTAATAAAATCCCTTTTTTCCAACAATAATTTATCTATGTGGTCTTTTATCAAACTCTCCAGTAACTTCCCAGCTATAGAAGTTACACTAACAGGTCTATAGTTGGTAAAGACTTTGATCCCATTTTAAATATGGGCACCACATTGGCCCTACGCCAATCCAGTGGTACTATTCCAGTCATTAAGGAGTCCCTAAAAATGAGACGCAATGGCTTTGAAATGACAGAGCTCAATTCCTTTAGGATCCGTGGATGGATGCCATCTGGTCCAGGTGCTTTATCTACCTTTATTCTGTCTAAATACTTCTGGACCATTTCACTTTTGAGCCATTGTGGATCATTTGGGGCTGTGTCACTACCACCCCCGACGTGGACATGAGCTCCCCCATGCTTCTTTGTATACACAGAGCTGAAAGTATTTAATCAGTTTGCCTTCTCTTTGTCCCCAGTCACACTCTAGATTCTTTTGTAAATGGCCTACATGCTCAGACCTGACCTTTTTACTATTAATATATTTGAAGAATTTTTTGGGGTTTGTCTTACTATCTTTTGCAATCTGTCGTTCGTTGTGAATTTTTGCATCCCTGATTTCCTTTTTACATATTCTGTTGTGGAGAAGTTTTTAAAGCTGGGTTAGGTTATTAAAAAAAAATCCCAAGCTTTGAACATCTCGCGGAGCACTGTTCAATCCGACATCCGAAAATGCAAGAGTATGGCACAACTGCAAGCCTACCCAAGACATGGCCGTCCACCTAAATTGACAGACTGGGCAAGGAGAGCATTAATCAGAAGCGGCCAAGAGGCCCATGGTAACTGGAGGAGCTGCAGAGATCCACAGGACAAAGATTAATCAAGCACTCCACAAATCTGGCCTTTATGAAAGAGTGGCAAGAAAGTTTTTTTGAAAGAGCCAGAAGTCCCCGTTTGTAGTTTGTGAGAAGCCATGCGGGGTACACAGGAAACACATGGAAGAAGGTGCTCTGGTCAGATGAGACCAAAATTAAACTTTTTGGCCTAAAAGCAAAACTGTGTGGCTGAAAACTACAAATACAGAGCAATCTTAGAAAAAAAACCTGTTAGTCTGCAAAAGACTTGAGACTGTGGCGCTGGTTCACCTTCCAGCAGGACAATGACCTTTAAACTTACAGCCAGAGCTACAATGGAATGGTTTAGATCAAGGCATATTCATGTGTTAGAATGGCCCAGACCTAAATCCAAGAATCTGTGGCAGACGCTCTCCAGACTGACAGAGCTTGAGCTATTTTGTAAAGCAGAATGGGCAAAAATTGCACTCCTAGATGTGCAAAGCTGGTAGAGACATACCCAAATAGACTTGCAGCGAAAGGGGGTTGAATTCAAATGCATGCCACACTTTTCAGATATTTCTAAAGAATTGAAAGCCATTTATCCTTTCACTTCACAATTATGTGCCACTTAGTATTGGTCTATCACATTAAATCCCTATAAAATTTGTTTTGGTTGTGACATGACAAAATGTGGAAAATTGTAAGGAGTATGAATACTTTTTCAAGGCGCTGTATAGCAGCAGGAGCTAATGGCTCCCACTGCTGTCTAAGCCAGTGAGGGGAGAGCAGAGAGCCACTGCTTTTGTGTACATTGCTGGTTTGAGATCAGGCTCGGGTAAGTATATAGAGGGGGAGCTGCTTGCTGGTGGCTTTTTACCTTTTAATGCATTAAGGTAAACATTCTTCCTTACGAACCACTTTAAATTGCTTGGTAGATGCCCTGGAAGATTCCATAGAGCAGCTTTCACAGGTGGGCATTTGTCTATCCACATGGGACAGATAGTATGGCTCTAATTCTCATCTGCAGAACTTCCCTGCAAGAATTAAAGAGGCTGCCCTATGAGGGGGATTTCTTGTTTGGACCATCCTTGGATGTCTGTCCAGAAGGTGACCGTTTCTAAATTCAAGAACCGTTACATTCATAAGCAACAAGCTTCAGACTATAAGCAAATGCTCTATGACTGAGTTCCATAATAGGAATTGTACTCTAATACTCTGGGTCCAGAGGTAATTTCTCCTTACAGTGCAGGGGACACCCCCACTCACGCAGGTGGGGGATGGCTATTGGCCTCTGGCTGCCAGGACTCGGGGAATCTGACTGGATCTGATGCATGGTGTCCATAGTTTACAAACTGGAGCTTTGCTACTTTTCCCTTCACACTTTGGAGTCCCAAAGGGATATTTTTTTTTGCAGCTCTGGAAAGGCTGTTGTCCCAGGGGATCATTGCACCCGAGGAGAGCTCACTGCTTCTATTTTATCCTGTTTGCAGTTCCCAAGCCAAATAGATGTCTGGCCTATTGAAGACCTCAAGGGCCTCAAGTTTCTGACGATTTATAAATTCGGGATGTAGTCCATCTGATGGCTTTGCTCAATCAGTTGGTCTTCCTGAAATCTGAATATCAAGAATTCATATCTACACCTCCTGATGTTCTGACTTTGCCAACAGTTTTTGCGATTGGCAATAGAGAATCGTCAGTATGATGCCTTTCAGTCTGTCCACAGCCCCAAGAGGGTTTCCCAAGATATTGGCTCCAGCCCTGGGGTTAATGCTCAGAATATCCCAATTGTGGCGTACCTTGGGGGACCACCTTCTCCGGAAGCAAGCCGCACAGAAGCTGACCACATCCAACAGATAAGAGATCCTTGGAAGATTTGTTTGGTTGCTGAATCTTCAGGTCGGCCTTTGTTGTGGCACAATGTCTAGAGTCCTTAGGCTTGGTCCTCGACACAGCACAGCTGAAGATGCTGCTTGAAATTACGAGATGATGGCCACCTTCAATGTGGTTCCTCATGTCCAGTATCACTCCAGAGCCCTTAATCCCAATAACTTGTTATGGCTCAGATCCGCTCTGGAATTGATATCCACAGCGATGCTGAATACTGTGAAATCCTTCCTTCTGATCGTTGGGAAGATCTTTGACTGATGCCTGTTGGGCTGGGGAGGTGTTCTGGAGAACCTCAGTTCATGGAACATGGTCATCAGAGGTAGTCTATTTGATATCCTGGAACTTTGAGCAAATCGGCTGGCTTTTCCACACTGGTCTGTCTACCCGTTTAGGGTCTCCCAGTCAGGATGTAGTCTGACAGTTCCACAGCTGTGGCATACATAAACTATCAGGAGGGACCGGTGGACCTGATCTTGTCTTGGGTAGAACTTCACATTTTAGCTTTCTCTGCAATGCATGTTTCGAACATGGAAAATTGGCAGGTTGACATTTCAACCTTCAGCAGCTGAATCTGGGAGAATGGGCCTTCCATCCACCAACAGTTCAGAGATCTTTCTGTGATGGGGATGCCAGATGTGGTTCCATTTGGTATTCACATTCAATAACTAGACAGGTTTATGCCTGAACCAGGTATCTGATCTTGCTTTATTGTTCCTGGCTTTGACTGCAGAACACAAGTCCTGAGGGAGAAGGGTGTTCTGTGTAATGCCTACCCTCAAGACAGATAAGTTGACCTCCAAAAAGGTGTAAAGTTTACTCTGGAAGTGTTTTTCGCCTTGTGTAAGCCTCATGAATTTAATCCCTGACAGTATGTCGTAGGGTGCATATACAGTTGTGCTCATAAGTTTACATAACCTGGCAGAATTTGATTTCGTGGCCATTTTCAGAGAATATGAATAACAAACATTTTTCACTCATGGTAAGTGTTTGGCTGAAGCCATTTATTATCGGTCAACTCTGTTTACTCTTTTTAAATCATAATGACAAACTACCCAAATGACCCTGATCAAAAGTGTACATACCCTGGTGATTTTGGCCTGATAACATGCACACAAGTTGACACAAAGGGGTTTGAATGGCTGTTAAAGGTAACCATTCTCACCTGTGATCTGTTTGCTTGTAATGTGTGTGTGTGTGTGTGTGTGTGTGTGTGTGTGTATAAAAAGTCAGTACGTTTCTGGACTCCCGACAGACCCTTGCATCCTTCGTCCAGTGCTGCACTGACATTTCTAGATTCTGAGTCATGGGGAAAGCAAAAGAATTGTCAATGGATCTGTGGTGAAAGATAGTTGAACTGTATAAAACAGGAAAAGGATATAAAAAGATATCCAAGGAATTGAGAGTGCCAGTCAGCAGTGTTCAAACTCTAATCAAGAGGTGGAAAATGAGGGGTTCTGTTGAAACCAAACCACGGTCAGGTAGACCAACTAAGATTTCAGCCACAAGTGCCAGGGAAATTTGGGATGCAAAGAGAAACCCACAAATATCTTCAGGTACAGGACTCTGAAAACATGTGCTGTCTCATATACAGGACTCTGAAAACATGTGGTGTGGCTTTTTCAAGATGCACAATAAGGAGGCACTTGATGAAAGATGGGCTGCATGGTCGAGTTGCCAGAAGAAAGCCATTACTATGCAAATTCCACAAAGTATCATGCTTGCCATACGCCAAACAGCAGACGAGCCTCAAACCTGGCACAGTCCTTTTTGGAGTGATGAGACAAAAATTTAGCTTTGGCCACACCCATAAATGCTACATTTGTAGAGGAGTCAACAAGGGCTATGGTGAAAGGTACACCATTCCTACCGTGAAACACTGAAGTGGATCGCTGAAATTTTGGGGATGTATGAGCTACAAAGGCACAGGAAATTTGGTCAAAATTGATGGCAAGATGTATGCAGTATGTTATCAAAAAATACTGGAGGAACATTTGCATTCATCAGCCAGGAAGCTGCTCATGGGACGTACTTGGCCGATTCCAACATGACAATGATCCAAAACACACAAGGCCAAGTTGACCTGTCATTGGCTACAGCTGAATAAAGTGATAGTGGCCATTTCGGTGCGTCCTGGTTCACCGTTTCAGGTCTGATTTCAGCCTGAATTTTGGGCTGAATTCGGACCTGAAACAGACCAAAAGTCGCACAGCGTTTTTTGGAAAATGCACTGGACCTGCTGCCTCCATATGTAAACAGGCTCCTGCTATTGCGAATTGGGTGTGGGGAACCCGTATCCATTTCGCAATGGTGTGAACCCAGCCTCAGTCTCCTGACCTTAATATCATTGAACCACTCTGGGGAGATCTCAAAACATGCAGTTCATGCAAGACAGCCCAAGAATTTCCAGGAACTGGAGGCTTTTTGCCAAGGGGAATGGGCAGCTTTACCATCTGAGACGATAAAGAGCCTCATCCACAAATACCGCAAAAGACTTCAAGCTGTCATTGATGTTAAAGGGAGTAATACACAGTATTAAGAACTGGGGTATGTAAACTTTTGGTCGGGTCATTTAGGTAGTTTCTGTTGTCATTATGGTTTAAAGAGTAAACAGTTGATAATACATGGCTTCAGCCAAACACCAACCATGGTTAAGGTTTTTATCATTCATATTCTCTGAAAAATGGCCAAGAAATCATAAATTCTGCCAGGGTATGTAAATTTATGAGCACAACTAGCTTTTTTTCTAGTCTGGTGTGCAGAAATCCCCCATCTTGACCATTCTGTTTCAGAAACCTATCACGTCTCATTCCTTGGTGAGAACCTTTTATGCAGTGTCACATGAATTGTTCTGCCTGTGCAGCCACTGCACCGTTTCTGTGGTACCTTAATTGGAATCCCAGTAAAAAAAAAATCTAAGCCTATATGTACTCCTATCCCCATTCAAGACTACTCTCTCTACCCTGTAAAAAAAAAAAAGTCTAAGCTTGCCTATTCTAAAGCTCCTGTGGCCTGGTCACATGATTGGATTTCTGTGCCAGCTTCAGTGTATGAGAGAGCAGAGCCTAAGTGACGACATCACATATAGACTTATTGTGGGACAGCCTTTGTGTCCTGTGATGTACAAAAAAAAATTAGAATATTTGTATCTGTGGAATCCTTGGAATAAAGTACAGGACGGAGATCCCCCCTCTTGTCTGTTCCTCATTGCTTGCTACAAAACCGAGGCTTAGCTGGAATGGATTGTGTGGGTGGGGTGTATTTCTGTGTTGCTTTCTCTGAAGGTGGCGTCATAACATCAGGCTGGAATATGCCGATTATTTAGAAATTGGGGTGACCGATATTGGATGCCTTCCCCCCCCCCATCTCATAAAATAGAACAGTTAATTGTGCTTATTCTTGTATGTATGGTTCACTTAAGAGCCCTTTCAATACAGCCATATACCAGTGCCATGAAATACAGCCGTATACCAGTGCCAGGAAATGCAGCACACAGAGCGATTCACACATGGAGATTCAAATTTCCCGGCGCCCGCTGCGCTGTGAGGTCATCGTATGTGCGCCTGTCACTCAGAAGACAGAGCAGCCCGAGCGGCCGCAGAACTCCATTTGGCCACTGGGCCTGCTCTTCCTCTCACTGTGTCTGAGTGACACAGCGGCATTCCTAGGTGTCCAGGAGCCCGCAGTCTAATGTGGGCTCCCAGTGCCGACGGGAGGGGGAGGATGGATATCGGCCTAATTTTTCTAACAATCGGCCGATGCCGATTCACTAAAAAAAGCATATATTGGCCAACTGATATATCAGTCTATCCCTAGTTGTAATGCTAGGTATCCTAAGAAAATTTTTTCTAGTACAGGAGACCACAGTGCTGGATAGACACATGAACTTGATGTGCGAGACTGTGAAACCATGAGTTTTTCTGATGGAGGCTCTTGGCCAAATCTTTTCAGCACGTACAGCACATTTTTGTAGTAGCCAAGAGGTTCTACTACTATTGTACTTGTCAGACAGCTAAGTTGACCAAATATATGGCAGTTGCAGACATTGAAGTCTATTCAGTTTATTTCCATTTTTGACTTTTTGTAGCAGTGGAGGACAATTTGCAGCATATCAACAGAAAAATGTTTTGTCCATGGCAACCTGCAGGCATCTCTGAATCGTGTTTAAGGTTTTTTTTTTTCTTTGTAATTGGAAGACAATCTAGGTCATGAAATGAATGGCACCTGCCCTTGCAAGGCTTTATTTTGAACAGCACCAAGAAACGCTTTAAACATTTTGTAATTTGCTTAAATTGATGAACCTTTTTAAAAATCTCAACCTTAATGCAGAAAAAAAACAGTGTAGTGAATGATTGAATAAGTGGGGGGGCAGTCACATTCAACAGATGAACCAGCAGCGTTGTAGCAGTCTGAGCTCTTCCCCCTTCTTTTTTTTTTATTTTTTTTTATTATACACTGCAAATGTTTAAGAGCTGGGAGACCCTCTTCTGTATATTGGCTGCTTATGATTGTAAAGGTCTAAAGCCTTTTCTGGAAGGACACCACGTGAAATTAACATAGTAGCTGCCATTTCTGACCTCTCCCATTAAGCTAATTTGCCTGAAAGCCACGCTGACCCTTTTCCTCTTTCTTTAATATCATTGTCCTGAAACTTGCTATTATGAGCTGTTGTGGGCTGAGATTTTCTTCACCTGCTGGCTTCAATACCTAAAGTGACCTGGAAAGGGTGCACAGATCAACAGCTAGAGTAGTATAATTTTTTTAGGAGGTAGGTTATAGCCTCCATGTTGGGTGAATATGTTTATTTAATTTGCATATTTTGTTAGTATAGTGTCTTTTGGTTCACGTAAATTTTAATTCCAACAAAATGTTACTGCTTTCACTTAGTGCTCCGTATTGTTTCTGATCATTGCAGGCTCCAGGGATTTTGGGAACAAACCTGACCAAGGTAAGCTGGTGCATTGTTAAAATCACCACAGGTGTCAATGTAGAACTGCAGGTGGTAAGTTTCCTTTTTTTTTTTTTTTTTTTGAGAACATTAAACAATTTGAACACCGCAACAAAAATCCATATTTTTATACAGGAAATATTAACCAGAATTACATTTTAGTTCTGTAAAAAAAAAAAACCTATTGTGTTTTTTTTTTTTTTTTTTTTTTTTTTTTTTTTTTTTTTTTTTTTTTTTGGGTGATGTTTGTTTATGCAGACTTTTGACTGTACAGCCGCCTTTGACATCCCTCTTCCTAATAGGTGAGGGTGTCTGATTTAGGAAGTGTGTGGACAAGGTCTGATGTTGCACAGCATGGGGAAATAAATTTCCCAACTGTGTGCAATGCATATCTCCACACCTCCTGACACACAAGTCGGTATGCTGGGCAGCCTGGGGCCCTCTCCCTTTAATGCATTTGCTAGCCAGCTTCTCTCTTCAGGTGTTCCCAGCTGTTCTCTTCCACCTCAGGCATTGCAACAAACTGGCTCAATGTCTGCTGCTGGGAGTCAAAGATGGGGGCTGTCTGCACAGTGGGAAACCTCCCTTTTGTGTGACTGTCTCTTGATTTGCCTTCTACTATGGAGAACGAAGACTGCTTCATATCGTGTATTGTTAGTGAAACTGAGAGCAGGTTTTCAGGAAACCTCTATTCCTAGTGTGGCTTTCAGCTGCTTCATGACTGCCCATTGAGGGGGCATGTACATAAGCAGGTGAGTCACACAGAGGTACAGTCCCTATCTGTGTGCACTGCACTTTTGACAGACTCCTGCTAGAAGCTGCAATAATTCAAAACCGTAGAGCCTGGAGGGGGCATTGCAGTGTACGGAGTGACAGCAGAAGATGCGGGGCAATGCATAACATCTAGCATCTCCTAGCGGTGGCATGTAACACACGGACTACAGAAATAAGGCACACTGTAGATTGGCATGCCATCCTGTATCACCTAGCAGGGAATCTCAGGGATGCAAACTGAGCAGGCTAGCGTAGATCTGCTTCATTACTTAATGTGGTCAGTTTGAAACGTGAACCGCAGGGAACTGGCAAAATCACACAGATTAGCAGCAGCCTACAAAATGGGGAAAAAGTTACAGGATACATGTTTCTAACAAGTATATGAATCAACATATAGCTTTATTTTCTGCTAACATATGCTTGG
>BLSH010152862.1:193152-212354 GCA_018402905.1 Glandirana rugosa
GACTATGGAACACTAGCCGACACTAGATGAAGTGTCGGCTAGTGTAGGTTACATTTGTCTCGCCATTGAGTGACAATGGTCGAGAAGAGAGGAGTGTGTCTCAGGTCACACTCCTCTCTTCTCGACCCTAGTCACTCAATGACTAGACGTTTCATTTTAGTGTGACTGTGACTGGGGGGGTTACGTGGACAGTGGGTTGTCAGTGGTGTATACGGGGGTATTTCCCATGGACAGTAGTATTTCACATGGACAGTAGTCTGACGGTAGTATTTCTCTGTGTGAGGAGAGAAGAGCTGGTAACAGTGAGTTACCGCTCTGTTTACATTGGATGTGATCGGCTGTGAAGTAGATCACAGCCGATCACAAGGTATCAGCTGCCGGCCGGTGGCTGATACCAGTGTCGGTGACAGGCAGTGTTCCCCAGGAACACGCCGCCACCGACACGCACGCGCAGCGCGCTCCCGATCGCGCGCATGCGCCGTGCGAACGGCGGGCGTGCTATTTGTGATCAGCTGTGACTTCGTCACGGCCGATCACGTGGTGAACAGCCATAACCAATGGCTGTTCACCCCTGTCGGTGAAGCGGCGTGTCCTGGGGACATGCCGACAGAGCCGGGATGCGCACGCCCGATCGAGCGCAATCCCGGCTTAAAGGGAGGACGTCATATGACGTCCACCCGCTGTGAGAGCAGGACCGCTCCGCCGTCATTTGACGGTGGGCGGTCCTGAGGCGGTTAAAAAAAAAATAAATTTAATCTCAGCCCACCTGTGATTTTCCCCATCTAGAAATTAGGTTTATCCTATTAACCTCACTCACATATTCAACTTTCTGATTTCCCTCTTTTCCTCAGGTCTCTTTGTTGTGGCAGATCTGATACATTTTTCAATATCCAAGGTGGAATTACAATCACATTTGGTGTCCACCTTGTTTGGTGTTTTATGATACTCTTCCCCTTTTTCTGAGAGCTCACCGAAGCTGGCCCCCCTACAATCAGCACAAATAAAAACTCAAGTGTGTTTCTTTAGTGCTACGTTTGTGCTGTTTTGTGCCGCAAAAATTTACATTTGTGCTGCTTTTATTTTTAAGATATTAGCAATTGTTTTTTCCAGTCTATGACATCACCCAGCCCCCCTACAACAACCAAGTGACACGAAACTGGGCTGGTTGGATAGTGCCACGTTTGTGCTGGTTTGTGCCATTTAAATTTCCGTTCTATCTTTTATCATTTTTGCATTATTAATGATTTATTAAAGGTCACTCAGTCCCCCTACAACACCCAAAAGACACAAAACCGGGCTCCTTGGTTAGTGCTACGTTTGTGCCGCTTAAACTTCTGTTCTATCGTTTATCGTTTTTGCGTTAATGTTTTATTAAAGGTCACCAAAGGTCACTTAGCCCCCCTACAACACCCGAAAGACACGAAACCGGGCTCGTTGGTTAGTGCTACGTTTGTGCTGCTAAAATTTTTATTTGTGCTGTTATGGTTTTTTAGTTATAACAGTTTTTTTTTTTTATCAAACCTCACCCACTTTGCTCCCTACAATCAGCACAAATAAAATCTCAGGTGTGTTTCTTTAGTGCTCCTTTTGTGCCGTTTTGTGCCGCAAAAATTTACATTTGTGCTGCTTTTATTTTTAAGATATTAACAATTGTTTTTTCCGGACTATGACATCACCCAGCCCCCCTACAACAGCCAAATGACACGAAACTGGGCTCATTGGTTAGTGCTACGTTTGTGCTGTTTAAATTTCCGTTCTATCTTTTATCAGTTTTGTGTAATTAATGATTTATTAAAGGTCACCAAAGGTCACTCAGCCCCCCTACAACACCCAAAGACACGACACCAGGCTCGTTGGTTAGTGCTACGTTTGTGCTGGTTTGTGCCACTTAAATTTCTGTTCTATCGTTTATTGTTTTTGCGTTATTAATTTTTTATTAAACGTCACTCAGCCCCCCTACAACACCCGAAAGATAGGAAACCGGGCTCGTTGGTAGTGCTACGTTTGTGCTGATTTGTGCCGCTTAAATTTCTGTTCTATCGTTTATCGTTTTTGCGTTATTAATGCTTTATTAAAGGTCACTCAGCCCCCCTACAACACCTGAAAGATAGGAAACCGGGCTTGTTGGTAGTGCTACGTCTGTACTGGTTTGTGCTGTTTAAATTTCCCTTCTATCTGTTATCGTTTTTGTGTTATTAATGATTTATTAAAGGTCACCAAAGGTCACTCAGCCCCCCTACAACACCCGAAAGACACGAAACTGGGCTTGTTGGTTAGTGCTACATTTGTGCTGGTTTGTGCTGCTAAAACGTTTATTTGTGCTGTTATGGTTTTTTAGTTATAACAGTTTATTTTTTTATGAAACCTCACCAACTTTGCTCCCTACAATCAGCACAAATAAAAACTCAGGAATGTTTCTTTAGTGCTACCTTTGTGCTGTTTTGTGCCACAAAAATTTACATTTGTGCTGCTTTTATTTTTAAGATAATAGCAATTTTTTTTTCCAGACGACATCACACCGCCCTCCTGTCATGTACCTGGTTAGTGAGCTCTGGCTTGGGGGCCACTGATAGTGAGACAGTAGCCATGGGAGCACAGCAAGGTATGAGTGCCTGTGATCAGTCCAGTAAACTGTGTGGTGGCAGCAGTCAGCAGGTGGATGTGGCAGCAGAAAAGGCTGGTGACAGATGAGCTGGCACAGAGCTTGGCTGGTGGCAGACTGTGGGTAAGCAGCTGGAAGCAGGAGACAGATGAGACCCTCCTGGACTGAAGACCTGTAGCAGACTGGATGAGCAGGATGCAGGGTCAGACGAGCCCAGTCAATAATGGTCAGGCAGATCAGGCATAGACAGCAGACAACAGGAATAGTCACAAGCCAAGCCAGCAATGGGAGGTAGATCAGCTAAGAACAGAAGGCAGAAGCAGAATCCAGAGACAAGCCAAGTTCAGGGCAGGTAGAAGTCAAACGGAGATCAGGAGGAAGCTGGGTCAGGACCAGAGGTCAAACACAGGAATCGGGAACGAACACACAGAAGCTGCACACTAAACTGCAGCCTGTTTAAATAGTCTGTCTGGCGCCATCATTGGTGACAGGCTCACGCTCATCTGCTGGCCAGTTGCCACTCTGCGCATGCGCGTCACCCAGCCCCCTAAAAAATACATGAAACCGCGCTGGTTGATGCCTCCTTTGTGCTGGTTTGTGCTGTTTAAATCTCAGTTCTACCGCCTTTTTGCTTTTCATTTATTTATGGGGTAAATTGCAGCCAATAACACAGGTGGCGTAAATTGCAGCCAATAACACAGGTACCCCCGTCTCCTGGTGCTCGTGGCACTGACAGACCCCCCCCCCCCCCTCGAAGTCGGAACAAAGTCCCGCACTTACCCCATCTATTAGCAGGCTGGCAGTGTGCAGAGTCCGGCGAGCAGGGAGCGTGTTTTCAGTGCTCTGGCGACATCCTCCTTGTCCTCCAAGATAGGCGTCCAATAGGATCGCCTGTCTTCGCCGCCAATCAGGAAACCGGTAACATACCGGCACTTCCTCATTGGCTGAGAGCGGTTACCAGTTAGAAAGGCAAATGTTCATTTGCCTTTCTAAGGGCTTGTGGCGACACGCTTTGCGCCACAAGCTACACTTTAATGAAGCGAATTAGAGCTCTAATGAGATGCTTCATGGACACCTCCCCGCTGTGATGATTCATGCGGGGTGGGCGCCACAAAGGGGCCGGCTGCATGAATGGGGGGGTGGTCATGGGTGGCCATGGATGCTATGCATGAATCTATCCATGACATAGAGAGGGGGTGGTGCCCATGCGCCCTGATGGACGGGCCGCCACTGTTTAGTATTTCCTTTTGGCTGTAGCTATAATCATGCTGACCTCAAGTGAAGTCAGTTCATATTACCCTGTCTACTACCTGTGTAATGAAGGTATGCTTCAACACTGTTAATGGTATTCATAAAATTAAGTCTCATGCTCTTGATGTAAAACTTGAAGAAGAATGAAAAAGAGCTATTAATCCAGTGCTGTGCAAATGAAAATGTGAAATAAGACAACAAGAAGCACATCTTATCACCTGCTCCATTACAACAATTGTGCTGTAGTATTCAGAGGGAGACTATGGTGACACATTTCCCAATCAATAGTCAACCCATAAGCCCCTTTCACACGGGGCATGTCCATTTTGATGGACTTCACTTGCTCAGTGGCGGATGACAGATCCTTCTCCGCTTAATGTGTATAGACAGACCTGTCATATCCCCACTCTCCTCTATGGGAAATCGGATGGATGAAAACTGATCCACCTGTCCGTTTTCATCCGATCCCATCTGATCTGATCTACCAGACAGATGTAAAATAGGACCTCCATCCCTCTGAATTTGGCTGACCGGATTGGATAGGGGCGGATGTCAGCGGACATGTCACCGCTGACATCCATCGCTCCATAGAGGTGAATGGAGTGTCGTATCCTTCCTTGGCTGTTTGTTGTTACTTGATGCCCTCCAACGCTCCTTACTATATAGACCAGTTATAGATGGAGGCAGTGGCTTACTTTTTGGATATTTGATTCTGGTCAGGTAAATGCACTGATACCTTTGCAGTCATTTTGCTACCTGCTGGGTATCCAGTGTGTCCCTGTACCTTTAAGGAGGGATGGGCTACCTCCAGGTCACCTGCCTTCATCTATCTCATCACAATGCATGGGCTCCCACTGTGGAGTCTCTCACAAGTCAGAGATAGGTCTGGAGGATGCAGGGAGCCTTGCCGGGGCCCAACAGCTTACACATGCATTTGCAAATGTGTGTAACCAATCCCCTGTTTTTAATGCATACTGTTAGACAGGTCAATTTGGCAGGTTTAAAGCTGGTTGGTAAGTTGAGCTTGGTTTTTCCTTGGAATATTCCTTGGCTGTTTGTTGTTAATTGAAGCCCTCCAACGCTCCTTACTATATAGACCAGTTATAAATGGAGGCGGTGGCTTACATTTTGGAGACAGACTATTTAAACAGGCTGCAGTTAGGTGTGCAGCTTCTGTGTGTTCGTTCCCGATTCATGTGTTTGACCTCTGGTCCTGATCCAGCTTGCTCCTGATCTCCGTTTGACTTCTATCTGCCCTGACCTTGGCTTGTGTCTGGATTCTGCTTCTGCCTTGTTCTTGCCTGATCTACCTCCCATTGCTGACTTGGCTTGTGACTATTCCTATTGTCTGCTGTCTACGCCTGATCTGCCTGACCATTATCGACCAGGCTCGTCTGACCCTGCATCCTGCTCATCCAGTCTGTTACAGGTCTTCAGTCCAGCAAGGTCTCATCTGTCTCCTCCTTCCAGCTGCTTACCCACAGTCTGCCACCAGCCAAGCTCTGTGCCAGCTCACCTGTCACCAGTCTGTTCTGCTGCCACATCCACCTGCGGACTGCTGCCACCACACAGTTTACTGGACTGATCACAGGCACTCATACCTTGCTGTGCTCCCATGGCTACTGTCTCACTATCAATGGCCCCCAAACCAGAGCTCACTAACCAGGTACATGACAGGAGGGTGGGGTGACGTTGTCTGGGAAAAAAACAATTGCTATTATCTTAAAAATAAAAGTAGCACAAATATAAATTTTTGCGGCACGAAACAGCACAAAAGTAGCACTAAAGAAGCATATTTGTGTAGGGAGGGATTGTAGGGAGCAAAGTGGGTGAGGTTTGATAAAAAAAAAAACTGTTATAACTAAAAAACCATAACAGCACAAATAAAAATTTTAGCAGCACAAACCAGCACAAACGTAGCACTAACCAAGGAGCCCGGTTTCGTGTCTTTCGGGTGTTGTTGGGGGGCTGAGTGACCTTTGGTGACCTTTAATAAATCATTAATAACACAAAAACGATAACAGATAGAAGGGAAATTTAAACAGCACACACCAGCACAAACGTAGCACTAACCAACGAGCCCGGTTTCGTGTCCTTCGGATGTTGTAGGGGGGCTGAGTGACCTTTGGTGACCTTTAATAAATCATTAATATGTTAGTTTGGTTGCGAATACCATATTTTACCACTAGATGGAGTGATGCACTATTACCTTATATATATATATATATATATATATATATATATGCAGTTGCAAGAAAAAGTATGTGAACCCTTTGGAATTATATGGATTTCTGCACAAATTGGTCATAAAATGTTATCTGATCTTCATCTAAGTCACAGCAATAGACAATCACAGTCTGCTTAAACTAATAACACACAAAGAATTAAATGTTACCATGTTTTTATTGAACACACCATGTAAACATTGACAGTGCAGGTGGAAAAAGTATGTGAACCCTTGGCTTTAATAACTGGCTGAACCTCCTTTGGCAGCAATAACTTCAACCAAACGTTTCCTGTAGTTGCAGATCAGACGTGCACAATGGTCAGGAGTAATTCTTGATCATTCCTCTTTACAGAACTGTTTCAGTTCAGCAATATTCTTGGGATGTCTGGTGTGAATCGCTTTCTTGAGGTCATGCCACAGCATCACAATCGGGTTGAGGTCAGGACTCTGACTGGGCCACTACAGAAGGCGTATTTTTTTCTGTTTAAGCCATTCTGTTGTTGATTTACTTCTATGCTTTGGGTTGTTGTCCTGTTGCAACACCCATCTTCTGTTGAGCTTCAGCTGCTGGACAGATGGCCTCATGTTCTCCTGCAAAATGTCTTGATAAACTTGGGAATTCATTTTTCCTTCGATGGTGGCAATCCCTCCAGGCCCTGACGCAGCAAAGCAGCCCCAAACCATGATGCCCCCACCACCATACTTCACAGTTGGGATGAGGTTTTGATGTTGGTGTGCTGTGCCTCTTTTTCTTCACACATAGTGTTGTGTGTTTCTTCCAAACAACTCAACTTTGGTTTTATCTGTCCACAGAATATTTTGCCAGTACTGCTGTGGAACATCCAGGTGCTCTTGTGAAAACTGTAAACGTGCAGCAATGTTTTTTTTGGAAGCAGTGGCTTCCTCTGTGGTATCCTCCCATGAAATCCATACTTGTTTAGTGTTTTACGTATCGTAGATTCGCTAACAGGGATGTTAGCATATGCCAGAGACTTTTGTAAGTCTTTAGCTGACACTCTAGGATTCTTCTTCACCTCATTGAGCAGTCTGGGGTGTGCTCTTGCAGTCATCTTTACAGGACGGCCACTCCTAGGGAGAGTAGCAGCAGTTCTGAACTTTCTCCATTTATAGACAAATTGTCTTACTGTGGACTGATGAACAGCAAGGCTTTTGGAGATACTTCTAGGGGTTCACATGTGAGTACTGTAATACCACTTTGTATAGCGATGAGTTGTCATCGCATACACAGACTACTGGCAACAAGATCCTGTTTGACCTCTCTGTTTATCTGTCACATCACTTCCGCCACAACCGGTGACGTACTTCCAGTCGGCGCGGCTTTCTGGCCGTGTCATTACCAGAAGACTAATACTCATCTGATACATGTGGGGAATCCGATAATGGCGTTCTATTGCCAAGCGGCTATCCCCACATGGTTTAACTTGGCTGCTTTGTCTGCAATCATCTGGGTAAGAGGCGGACCCACGCCTGATTATACCTGTGACGTACCTCGACCAATCCACAAGCCTCACTTCCAGGTGCCATGATTCAACCACTAAGTAATGGCATTATTTATTACACGTTCAGTGATCAGGTAAGATTGGGGCTTTTTCCCGCACAGAGGCAACGTAAGGTAATAATGCGGTAGACTTTCAGGTAAATCACTACCTTGAACTATACCTTTCATGAATGCCTTTTACACATCACTTTTGGTTTTTTGACCTATTGCGGTCTGATCCTTATCTGTAGTTTTGACTCATTGACAAGTAGTTATTTCTCACACGCAGCATATGCATACTTTCAATTAACACCCCAAAATACATTCTGCTACTCCTCCCGAGTATGGCGATACCACACGTGTGAGACTTTTTCACACCTTGCCAACATACAGAGGCCGAACATGCAGGGAGCACCGTCAGGCGTTCTAGGAGCAGAAATTTCACATCTAATTTCTAACGACCTATTACACTTTTGAAGGGCCTGGAGTACCAGGACAATGGAATTAACAACAAAATGACCCCATTTTGGAAAGCAAACACGCCAACGTATATTCTGTGAGGCATCATGAGTCTTTTGAAAGGTTCATTTTTTTCCACAAGTTTTTTAAAAACACGGAAAGAAAATGAAAACTATTTTTACACAAAGTGGTCAATTTATAAGATATTTTTAACATATAGCATGTACATAGCAAAAATTACACCCAAAATTACATTCTGCTACTCATCCCAAGTATGGCGATACCACATGTGTGAGACTTTTACACAGCCTGGCCACGTACAGAGGTCCAACATGCAGGGAGCACCGTCAGACAATTTAGGAGCATAAATTACACATAAAATATCCTAAGGACCTATTACGGTTTTGAACGCCCTGGAGCACCAGGACAGTGGAATTACCCACAAAATGACCCCATTTTGAAAAGCAAACACCTCAACGTATAATCTATGAGGCATTATGAGTCTTTTGAATAGTTCATTTTTTTTTCTACAAGTCTTTGGAAAACGTGGAAAGAAAATGAAAACTCTTATTTTTACACAAAATGGTCAATTTATAAGATATTTTTAACACATAGTATGTACTTAGCAAAAATTACCCCCCAAAATACATTCTGCTACTCCTGAGTATAACGATACCACATGTGTGAGACATTTACACAGCCTGGCCACATAGAGAGGCCCAACATTGAAGTAGTACCTTCAGGTGGTCTAGGAGCATAAATTAAACATCTAATTTAATTTCTACCTATCACACTTTTGAAGGTCCTGGAGCAACAGGACAATGGAATTACCCACAAAATGACCCCATTTTTGAAAGAAAAAACCCCAATGTATATTTTATAAGGCATGGGATGCAGATAGGTACTCGGGTACTCGGATGGGCTGCAGATAGGTACTCTGATGGGCTGGAGACAGGTACTCGGGTACTCTGATGGACTGGTAAAGGTACTCGGGTACTCTGGTGGGCTGGTAAAAGGTACTCGGGTACTCAGATGGGCTGGTGACAGGTACTTGAGTACTCAGATGGGCTGGTGACAGGTAGTCAGATGGGCTGGTGACAGGTACTTGGGTACTCAGATAGGCTAGTAACAGGTACTCAGATGGGCTGGTGACAGGTACTTGGGTACTCAGATGGGCTAGTGACAGGTACCCAGATGGGCTTGTGACAGGTACCCAGATGGGCTTGTGACAGGTACCCAGATGGGCTTGTGACAGGTACTCTGGTACCCAGATGGGTTGATGACAGGTACTCGGATGGGTTGGTGACAGGTACCCGGGTAGTTAGATGGGTTGGTGACAGGTACTTGGGTACTCAGCCAATTTCATTGGCTCTTTACCTTGATCAGGTAGGGGCTGCATCCCGAGGGACACGATCGATCGTCACACCATGGCAAGAAGCGGTGGACATCTTAGATGGTAAGGAAGTGGTTAATCCATGAAATGAAATGTTGGCTCTTTATCTTATCAGATGGTAAAGCCACCCATTCCTCTTGGCAAAAAAACTCCAATTCTTGGGCTGTCTTGCATGAACTGCAATTTTGTTTGATATCTCCCCAGAGTGGCTCAATGACATTGAGGTCAGGAGACTGATATGGCCACTCCAGAACCTTCACTTTATTCTGCTGTAGCCAATGACAGGTCGACTTGGCCTTGTGTTTTGTATCATTGTCATGTTGGAATGTCCAAGTACGTCCCATGCTCAGCTTCCTGGCTGATCAATGCAAATGTTCCTCCAGTATTTCTTAATAACATACTGCATTCATCTTGCCATCAATTTTGACCAAAATGTGTCACAGTAGGAATGGTGTACCTTTCATCATAGGCCTTGTTGACTCATCTCCAAATGTAACGTTTATGGTTGTGGCCAAAAAGCTCAATTTTGGTCTCATCACTCCAAATAATTTCATGCCAGAAGGTTTGAGGCTTGTCTCCGTGCTGTTTGGCATATTGTAAGTGGGATACTTTGTGACGTTTGCGTAGCAATGGCTTTCTTCTGGCGACTCGACCATGCAGCCCATCTTTTTTCAAGTGCCTCCTTATTGTGCATCTTGAAACAGCCACACTACATGTTTTCAAAGAGTCCTGTATTTCACCTGAAGTTATTTGTTGGTTTTTCTTTGCATCCTGAACAATTTTCCTGGCAGTTTTGGCTGGAATGTTAGTTGGTCTACCTGACCTGACTCTCATTTTCCACTTCTTCTCAAGCAAACAGATACTAATGTGCCACAAACAGGAAGTTACTATCACCAACCATTCCCATTTTATTAAGGTGTATCCATATAAATGGCCCATCCTGTATTATCAGATATAAAAAAGATACACTGTAAATAGGGCAAAAGGGTAGTATATGAGGCCAATACAAAAATTTCATCTCAAATGGATTTATTCCTTCATTATAACAAGATTTGATATGACTGTATCACTGTTTCAGAAGGGAAGTGGTGAAGTAGAACTACAGCTCATGTTTAACCTCCTCCCATCCGCGCCATAGCCAAACGACGGCTACAGCGCGGCTCTAAAATGCCGGGAGGAAGTCAATAGACGTCCTCCCATTTGGCTCGTGCTGGGCGTGCTCCCGCGGGCGCGAACGGTGTGCACACGTGCCGCCACACGCTGCGGGAGCGTGCCCGCGGGTCGGGTGGACCCGATGTCCGCCGGAGACCCGCAATCTCCTTACAGAGAGGAGGAACGGGGAACTGCCAAAGTAAACACGGCGGTTCCCCGTTCTGTGAGGGGGAGCATGCCAGATCTACTGATCCCTGTCACTGGGATCAGTTAGATCTGTCATGCCCCTGCCAACCCCGTCCCCCCCCCCACAGTTAGAACACACCCAGGGAACATAGTTAACCCCTTCACTGCCCCCTGCAGGTTAACCCCTTCACTGCCAATGACATTTATACAGTAATCAGTGGACATTTAAATTTCTGATCGCTGTATAAATGTCATTGGTCCCAAAAACGTCCGACATGTCCGCCACAATATCGCAGTACTGATAAAAATCGCAGATCGCCGCCATTACCAGTAAAAAAAAAAAATAATAAAAACGCCATAAATCAATGTCCATAGATTGTAGGCGCTATAACTTTTGCGCAACCCAATCAATAAACGCCGATTGCGATTTTTTTTACCAAAAATATGTAGAAGAATATATATCGGCCAAAACTGATGAATAAATTTTGTTTTTTTATTTTTTATTTTTGGATATTTATTATAGCAAAAAGTAAAAAATATTGTTCTTTTTTCAAAATTGTCGCTCTTTTTTTGTTTATAGCGGCGATCAGAAATGACGCAGAGGGGATCAAATACCACCAAGAAAGCTCTATTTGTGGGAAAAAAAGGACGCAAATTTTGTTTGGGTACAACGTCGCACGACCACGCAATTGTCATTCAAAGAGCGACAGCGCTGAAAACTGAAAATTGGTCCGGGCAGGAGGGGGGTTTAAGTGCCCAGTAAAGAAGTGGTTAAAGACAACATCCATAAGTTAAAATTAGAAAAAAATAACAAAAGATAAAAAGAAAACCAATTAAAAAAGAATATAAAATAACACATATTGTTTAAAACCCATATTATATATATATATATATATATATATATATATATTTTAAATGTTTTTCTTTTGCTTAATTGTCTTATATAGTTGTCTCCCCTCCAATGCTTTTAACTTTCTTTAACCCCCAAAATTGTAAAACACTAGGGTTCCTATTGTGATGTGTGTCGATACACTGTGCTTCACATATGCACATTTAATATTATACACATGCTCCCTCATGCATGTAGCAAATGTTCTGGATGTCCATCCTACATACTGGAATCCACATGGTCACTCCAGCATATAAATGACACCCTTCGTGGAACATGAAAAAAATCCTTCAGGACAAATTTCCTCTCTACTGCAGATGCTACAAATACTTTTCTCCTTTTTTTAATATAATATTTATTTGTGTTTTCAAAGAGTATAAAGTATATAAAACAAGATAGCCCAACTTTTCAATGGGCTCGAGCGTGGTCAATTGGGTCTATTTGAGGCCACTCCGGAACGGGTTATGAGCAACATATAAAGTCTATCGTGTTCTATCCTCGCACAGATCTTCGGGTATATGTATGGAGTACCACATCAGCCGGGCGCCACACAGACCGTTTCAATATTGTAGGTTTAGTGCAAGGTATTGATGCTCGGGTGAACAGGTATGGGGCAGGGAGGGGAAGGAAGTAGGGTGAAGGTAGGGGAGAAGGAGAGGGAAGGACACAGGGGGGACAGAACAAGGGCCATCCCACCTATATCCAACCAAACCAACAGTACACAAGGTCAAACAACCATAACAATAACAGTAAACTTTAAACTGTCAGTGCTTGTTGGAGAGTGCGTTTAATGCATTCTACAGGATCACAAGGAACTAGACTAAGCCGTTCAGTCCCAGAGCGTTCTCTAGGAGGGCAAATTCGCTGATGGTCTATCAATCAAAAGGCAATCATGTACTAGGCTGTGGTGTCTGTGATGATGTTACATGCACAGAGGACTTATAATGGATCCACGTGGCCCAGATTCCGTAGAACTTTTTGTACCTGTCTTAACACCTTGCCACCCACTCCTCTGCAGCCATAATAGAATCGACTAAGCGGATCCAGTCCTGCCGACTAGGGACTCACATTGATTTCCAGGGTATTGGTACCAGATGTCTGGCTGCATTCAGGAGATGTGGCAGGACCGATTTGCGGTATTGGCTGGAAGGAATGGGTGGCATGTGCAGGAGAAATTCCATTGGGTAGTCATCCATGTCAATATCCAATATTTGTTTTATCTGAGCCCTGACGTCCAGCCAGAAGGGCCTCAGCACCGGGCACTCCCACCAAATATGCAGGTAAGTACCACAGCCCTCTCCAGCAGAGGTCAGAGGTTGCCGGATACATTCTCGCTAGAGCCACAGGAACCCTGTACCACCGAGTTAAAACTTTAAATCTATTTTCCTGCATCTTTGTGTCCACAGTGCTTTTATGAGTGAGGCGGAATATCAGGTCCAGTTGGGTTTCAGTGAACTCATGCCACAGGTCCCTCTCCCATTCACGTATGTAGACGGGCCTCTCCCCTGGCTCTGATGATTGTAACATCTCATACAGAACTGAGATTGGGTGAGGGACGGGGTCAGTAGACATACACATTTTCTCAAAGGGGGTTAAGGAGGATGGAAGCCTAACGGCTTAAGGGAGGCTGTGTATGAAATGGTGTAATTGTCTAAAGCGCCAGTCATCCATTGGGAATCTACCAAACTGAGTTCTGAGCCACTCTAAGGAGACCAGTCCCTGTTCCTGGACAAACCTCCCGCATCGC
The DNA here is from genome assembly GCA_018402905.1 of Glandirana rugosa. Lineage (NCBI taxonomy): Eukaryota > Metazoa > Chordata > Amphibia > Anura > Ranidae > Glandirana > Glandirana rugosa. The sequence continues at coordinate 206,557 of BLSH010152862.1, forward strand.
GTCACCCCAGCTTTTGCCCAGGTGCGGAAGAAAGAGATGTCTTCCCCCGGAGAGAAACGGGAATCCACCTAGTGGTGAGAACCCCCTCCGGGCGTTCAATGCATCCCATCCCCCCCAGCACCCAGGCAGTGACGGGAGACGTGAATTCGGAGAGGCCTCGGTGGGAGCCATGGGGCATGAGACAAATTATGTCCAGCCAGGAACTTCTCAAGGGGGACCCATGATTTGGTAGAGGCATGGTGATTCCAATCAAGTATTCTCTGCAAGGCGATTGCCTCGTAATATCTCTGGATGGAGGGAACCCCCAACCCCCCTCGCCCTTTAGGGCGCTGCAAGATGCGCAGGGCTAGGCGGGGGGTCCATCCCTGCCAGATGAACCTCGAAAACATACTGTTAAGGGCCGAGAAAAAAGATCTGGGCAAGGCCACTGGCACCATTTGCATGTATAAAAGCAAGGTAAGACATTCATCTTCAGTATGCCATCCAAGAGAAAGAGGTACGGTCCCATTGTTTCAAGACCGCTTGGAGTGTAGAAACCAGGGGAGTGTAATTACAAGAGTATGAAGGGCTGGAAGATGGATTCCCAAATACTTTAGAGAGGAGTTACACCACTCGAAAGGGAAGGACGCTTGCAATTGGGCACGTAGCGCAGTGGGGACAGCCAAGGGTAGGATTTCGGACTTACTATAATTGATCTTAAAGTTAGAGATGGACTGAAATCTCTGCAGCTCTGCCATAATGTTGGGGAGTGAAGTTATTGGTTCTGCGACATAGAACATAACATCATCAGCATATGCTGATAGCTTGTGCCCCATTGTCCCCACCCACAGCCCCTTAATATTGGTATTGAGATGTATCTTGTTGAGGAGTTCTGACAATCTGAGGCGGAATGGAGTTGACGGACATAGCCCGAAGTTTGTTGACCTCGGAGGGCCCTGGCCAGTAATCACCTGCATTTATTACCACATTCGTGAAATTTATGGGAGACATGGCGCAATCTGGCCCTTATCTGGTTCTCCAGATAGATGGCCAATTCCTCTCCGACAGAAGTAAGTTCTGCTTGTAGGGCTGGAGTAAGCTGATGTTTATGCTGAAGTTCCGCCGCTCGTAATCTAGCCATAAGGGCCTGTAGTTCCCCTAAACGTGCCTTTTTCAATCTGGCACCCTAAGAGATAGGTAAGAGATAAGTTCCCCCCGGACCACTGCTTTGTGACCTTCCCAAATCGCTGCTAACCCCGCCTCCCTGGTGACATTCTCTCTAAAATAAAGGGTAATGGTGTCCAACACCTGCTTCAGAGCTACAGCATCGTCCAGCAGGTTCTCATTCAGTCGCCAAGTCCAATTTCGGACTTCCGAGGCCAGAGGGACCAGGGAGATAGAGACCGGGGCATGATCCGAAATAGTCATGGATCCAATGTACGCACTGGAGAGTGACTCCAGAAAGGTCTGGTCTATCAGTAGCATATCTATTCTTGTGTACACATGGTGCATTGTGGAATAGTAACTGAAATCTCTCCCCTGAGGGTGGAGCACTCTCCAGCAGTCCACGAGATGGTGAGCTTGCAGTGATTTGTGAAAATGTTTTAAAAAACGCGAAGGAGTGTACCGTATGGCCTGAGGAGGTATCAAGTTGTGGGACAGGACAAAGTCCCCTCCTACTACTAAATGTCCTTCTCAAAATGTGGAGAGGGAATCTAGGACCTTATCCAGGAAGGTCAGCTGGCGCATATTTGGGGTGTAAAGGGACACCAACGTGAGTCTGCATCCGAACAGGGTGCCTTTTAGAAACAAAAACCTACCCCCTGGGTCAGTTTGGTGATCCAGTGGGACAAAAGGACAATGCTTGTGGAATGCTATCACTACACCACCTGACTTTGAGCGAGGAGAATTACTCAAATACCACTGATTGTATAAGTGTGTGGGGAGGCGAGGGGTCGAGTCAGCCCGAAAATGCATCTCCTGTAACAATAAAATGTGTGCCCCCCCAGTCTCTTAGTCTCAAGCCACAACTTACTGCGTTTCGATGGTGAATTCAGGCCTCGGACATTATATGAGACAACCTTCAGAGCAGCCATTGCAGAGCAGGTTACGGAAGCCCATCCGGGCGCTAGGGTGGACAAGAGGGACCCAGGGCATTTCAATCCTTAACACAGCAAGCAATGAGGAGACAAACAGAAGATTAGATAAAAACCATGAACAGAAAACATACATGAACCAGCCCGCCTCTAGGGTAGCCCCTAACTGCGCTTGGACATGGGGGAACCTCCACCAGGCCAGCCGGCCGGAGAAGGCAACAGAGATCCGCACGTGTCCGATGACCCTTATCGGGAGATCAAACTCCTAAGAGTTCACCTACTGGGGGTAAATGGGAAGACATCAGGCGAGAACCCCTTCAGGGATCCCGTTCCAGTGACTAAGCACAACTGATGAGCAGATGTGTATGAGTTAATTAACAGCAGCTAATGCAAACAGAGTTATACAGTCAGAGTTCAGCATTGGAACAGAGGTAGAAAGAGCAATTCTCAGCATCTGGTTGGGCACTTCAAGAAGTGGCAGAGGGAGAGGGCCCTCGCTCTGGGTGGCGAGCGGGTTCTTTGTGAAACTTATTCCGCCGTCTGCGGCGGGCCAGTTGCCACGACTCAGCGTGAGGAAGAACTGAAGGTTCCTGGGAGGTGTGCCATTCCGGGATGTCTATAGCCGGCAATTCCAGGCGAGAAAGAAAGTGGGGCAAATCCGATTTAGTACGGAGGGTGACCTGCTGTCCGTCTTTTGTAGCAGTCAAGGGGAAGCCCCAGCGATAAACCAGATGGGATTTTTGTAGTGTTTCCAGCAGAGGCTTAAGAGCTTTTTGCTACATCAAGGTGCGTCTGGATATATCCAGAAACAGAGAAAGCTTGGCTCCATCAAAATCCACATTGCGAACCCCGCGTACTTGGAACATGATGCGTTCTTTCAGGGAGTATTCGTGCAGTTTGCTGATTATGTCCCTAGGTTTATCTAGGTTGTCTGAGGGGGGTCGCAGTGCTCTGTGCATCCGGTCAATTTCAATGCAGTCAGGTGCTTCCCTTCCCAGAATCTGCTTGAATAACCCTTGCAGTGTAGGAACTATGTCTCTGGAAGCTGTGGTCTCTGATAGGCCCTGTATGCGAATATTAACCCTGCGGCTGCGGTTCTCCATGTCATCCAGCTGATCAAGCAGGGATTCAATACGCTGGTCTTGTTGGTTACAGTGGGCCTGCAGAGTTTGCAAGGAAGGCTTTATGTCTTCCACAGAGGCCTCCAGTGCCTCCACCCTCCCCCCAATATGGGCTGTGTCGGCCTGCAAGGCTTCTATGTCTTGCAGCAAGGCTTGCTCCATGCGGGTCACGAAGCCCTCCAGGTCAGCCTTGGTGGTTAAGGCAAGTATGTGGGAGCAGAGATCCCCGCCCCCCAAGGCAGCTGCAAGGTCTGTATGTCCCACCTGGGGCTCGACTGAGGCAGGGGGGTGCGCGGCCTAATTGAGGCCTCCACTGCAGTCCCCGAGGCGGGCTTCTTCCTCCCTGTTCGGGTCCCATCTGGGGCTAAGGCGTCAGGGGAGCTGTCCGGGGAGCTCGGAGAGGAAGGACAGTGGGGCAAAGGGGAAGGCAGCCAAGGTGAGGGTATGGGGATGCCGCCCGCATGTCGGACGTGGACTCACCCGGCGCCATCTTGGAGCGCGCCGCTCGCGGCCCTTGATCTCCAGTGAAGTAAATGTCCAGGGAGCTGGAGCGGAGCCTGGGGGTCCTCTGTGAATGCGGGGATTGTCTCCGTTTGGAAGGCATCTCCTCCTCTGGTACGAGTTGCTGCTGGAGCTGCTGTATGGGTTAGAGTAGGAGAGGGTCAGACGGAGCTCAGCTCACACACGTCTGCTCGCCTCCATGCCGCGACCACGCCCCTACTTTTCTCCTTTTATTATTAATTTTAAAGCGGTAGTAAACTGCATCAAAAGAAAAAAAATTGGGGCCCCGGCAGTTCATAATGCCTCTCTACACCTCATTTTTCTTCAGTAGCTACAATCTGAAATGTCTAGTGCACTTCAATTTGCAAAAGGTAAGAGGGACACCAACTTTTTAGTGGAGGTGGCAGAAAATGTTTCACTGCCAGAATTTCAATAAGTTACTTCTGCAGCTTCTCGCAACATGCTGGGTACTGTGGACTCTTTGGTTGAGGCAGTGCATTCTAGTCTGTGGATAGATCTACCCAGTACTGCTAATTCCCCACAAATTCTTCCAAGCATAAAAAAGAAGGCTATTCCTAGAAAGCTGAATTTTGAATCAAGTAGATCTGGGTCCTATATAATGATTGTCCAAATTCAAAGAAGTTATTCCCTCCTCCTGAAAGTTTTGATGCCTTGTATCTTATGGAAGGAGGTTGCAGAGGGGATGGCCTTTTTCCCACTGCAGATCCATTCTCACATCAATAATCATTCTATTGTTTCCATTGGGAAGGTTGTCCAGAAGGTTTAGGAGTGTGTCTATAGGAATGTTTGACCATTCTTCCAGAAGCGCATTTGTGAGTTCAGGCACTGATTTTGGACGAGAAGGCCTGGTTCGCAGTCTCTGCTTCAATTCATCCCAAAGGTGTTCTATTGGGTCCAGGTCAGGACTTCAGGCCAGTCAAGTTCCTCCACCTCAAACTGGCTCATCTATGTCTTTATGCACCTTGTTTGTGCACTGATGTGCAGTCATGTTGAAACAGAAAGGGAACCCCAAACTGTTCCCACAATGTTGGGAGCATGAAATTGTTCAAAATGTCTTGGTATGCTGACGCCTTAGGAGTTCCCTTCACTGGAACTAATTGTACATCAAACCACACAGAGTTTCTTCCAATTCATAACTAACTTGGGTTATGCTTCCACCGTCAAGTGAATGGACAATGGCCAAAAAAGACAGGTTTTCCCAACCAGGCATAACCTCTCTCAGCACAGTACAGCCTCAGTTTTGTGCTTGTGTCTTTAGGTGGTGGATGTGCCTGTGACGTCTCTGAAGATTTCTTTCTGTGGGCATTTGGCTATAGATTTTTGCTGCCTATTCTATACAATCCTGCTGGGGAAGGGAACAGCTTCACCCAGATTGGTCGCCTGGGACCCAGAGGGAGGGTGGAAGAGGAGGAGGCCGATGAGGATCAGGAGTCCTCTTAGGCCTGGTTCACACCTATGCGTTTTTAGCAGGGCTCGAGTCCTGTGGGAATGGGTGGAAACAACGTCCCTGCACTTATTTCAGAGCAGGAACGCCGTTCCCATTAGCAACCGTATCCATTGAATTCTGTATTCGGCCAGCGGAGCTCAGAGCCAGGGGCGGATCTGGCGAAGTCTGTGAGAGTGTGTGCGGCTTGCGCTCCTATGCATCAGACACAGAGTGATGTCATGTCATGGCTATGAAAACAGCGCCAGGAGCGAGCGGGCGGAAAGGAGGAGCTGAATGCTGAAGATCACCACAGTGACAGTGTGTTACAGAAGGAGCACAGGGAGAAGACTGGGAGTCTGTGCCTGCCAATAGTACTGTTCTCTCTGGCAGGAACTGAGTGGGCGGCACAGAGTAGCTGAATCAGAGAGTGTCACAAGGAGCACTGGGAGAGAGTGAGGACAGAATCTGTGCCGCTTTGTGATCTCCCTCTGCTACAGGGCCGTAGATAATTTTTTATCCTGGGGGGGGTTCAGCAGCAGGTACCAAGTGGTGAAGCGGGGGGGGGGGGACAGGAGAACCAAGCAGCACTGTGTGGGTCTATAGTCCATAGACCCACACAGCACAGGAGCGAGCATGCACTGTGTGCCCCCGTAG
>BLSH010152862.1:212364-222833 GCA_018402905.1 Glandirana rugosa
CTAAGACAGGAGTGAGAGAGGGTCACGAGGAACACTGTGAGAGACTAAGTCGATGAGACACGGCGGGTGAGTCAAGGACGGTCTCTCTTGTCATGATAACCGTCCGTGTCTGAGGGTCAGAAGAGGGACACGAGGAAGACATTGTGTGACAGTGACACCACTAGAAGTCGTAAGTCGAGGAGGAAAGGCGGGCGAGCGAGGACCGCGACAAAAGTATCGGTACTGTACTGTAGTGAGACACAGACTACGTATCCTCGCGTTCGGCGTGTGTGAGAGTGTCTGAAGCGGTCTAGGCGGGGACCGAGACTCGAGGCGACCGGCTTATGTCTTAAGTTACCTATGCCAACGATTACCCTTGCCGCAAGGACGAGACTGTGCCTGCCAATAGTACTGTTCTCTCTGGCAGGAACTGAGTGGGCGGCACAGAGTAGCTGAATCAGAGAGTGTCACAAGGAGCACTGGGAGAGAGTGAGGACAGAATCTTATGCCGCTTTGTGATCTCCCTCTGCTACAGGGCCGTAGATAATTTTTTATCCTGGGGGGGGGTTCAGCAGCAGGTACCAAGTGGTGAAGCGGGGGGGGGGGGACAGGAGAACCAAGCAGCACTGTGTGGGTCTATAGTCCATAGACCCACACAGCACAGGAGCGAGCATGCACTGTGTGCCCCCGTAGCAAGCAGCTTTCTATTGTGGCACACAAAGAAGAGGAGGATCAGGGCCACTCTGTGCAAAACCATTGCACAGAGCAGGTGAATATAGCATATTCTTTATTTTCTTTTAAAATTAGCTTTCCTTGCGGCTGTGTTTTTAGAAAGGGTAGGGACAGTAGCCCATTCCCATGCTAACACAGGCCGCACCGCGTGCATAGGTGTGAACTACCCTTAGCCTTGGTTCACGCTATGAGTCACACAGGAACTGCATCACATTTCTGTGCAATTCACATGCGATTCAGCGCAGTGCGACTTGAGCCCATTAATTTTGAATGGGCTTAGATTGCACTGCATTACAACAAAGTCGTGCATGCACCACTTTTAGGAACGCATTGAAACCGGATCACATGGTCATTTTGTATCATCGGATCTGGGGCAGGCAACACACTGCATTTGGGTTGTTGTTAAGATTTCACTGACACCCGCTGTAGATTGCAAGGGCAGTGCAATTTGAATGTGGTGCAGGACCAGGGTCACCTTTAATATTGATTGGACCCTGGGCAAACATTTTCTCACCCCCCTCCCCCATTCACATCATGACTGCTCACTTATTGGATGCTGGAGGTTACAGCACATCATTACCACTCACTGATTGGTTGCTGGAGGTTACAGCACACCATTAATGCTCACTGATTGATTGCTAGAGATTACAGCACATCATCTCCTCACTGCCTGCACACCACGGACTGGGGAGGTGGGGGACTCACCAATTGACAGAAAACTCCTAGAACGTGTTATAAGCAATGAGCAGAGCACACACAGCTATGAAAGTAGGGACTGCAGTGAGTGTGAAAGAGTCCTTCATGGTGAAAGGTCTACTTTAAAGCAAAACAGCTTGTTCTGACTCTCATACACTGCATTTATTGTGTGGATGCATAGCTTGGTTTGAGACTGCCTCCCAGTGATTGTCAACTGATGAGGTTTTCAGGGCCTCAACTGCAGCCCCTGACACACCAAAGGGTTGTGCATATTATTTACTGCCAGACATACTACGTGAAATGGTCAGAGACTGCAGGCGTACAAGAGATGGTCAAAGACTGCAGACGTACTACAGGAGATGGTCAGAGACTGCAGGCGTACAAGAGATGGTCAGAGACTGCAGACATAGTACAGGAGATGGTCAGAGACTGCAGACATAGTACAGGAGATGGTCAGAGACTACAGGCGTACAAGAGATGGACAGAGACTGCAGGCGTACTACAGGAGATGGTGAGAGATTGCAGACATAGTGCAAGAGATGGTCAGAGAGTGCAGACATAGTACAGGAGATGGTCAGCGACTGCAGACATAGTACAGGAGAGGGTCAGAGACTGCAGATATACTACAGGATATGGTCAGAGACTACAGGTGTACTACAGGAGATGGTCAGAAACTGCAGATGTACTTCAGGAGATGGTCAGAGACTGCAGACATAGTACAGGAGATAGTCAGAGACTGCAGACATAGTAGAGGAGATGGTCAGAAACTGCAGACATAGTACAGGAGATGGTCAGAGACTGCAGACATAGTACAGGAGATGGTCAGAGACTGCAGACATAGTACAGGAGATAGTCAGAGACTGCAGACATAGTACACGAGATGGTCAGAGACTGTAGGTGTACTACAGGAGATGGTACGAGACTGCAGCCGTACTACAGGAGAAGATCAGAGACTGCAGGTGTACAAGAGATGGTCAAAGACTGCAGGCATACTACAACAGATCTTCAAAGACTGCAGACGTACTACAGGAGATGGTCAGGGACTGCAGGTGTACAAGAGATGGTCAGAGACTGCAGACGTACTACAGGAGATAGTCAGAAACTGCAGATGTACTACAGGAGATGGTCAGAGATTGCAGACATACTGGAGGAGATGATCAGAGACTGCAGTTGTACTACAGGAGATGGTCAGATACCATCCATGTACTGTCTGATCTCCTATCCCTGTACATTGTCTGCTGAACACTCACAATGGTCCTTCCTGATCGCCATAACAGGTGCTGTCAGTGTCCTCACACCCCACACATGCCATTTACTTACTGTGTGACACCGACAATGAGGACAGGTCCCAGACTTTCAGCAAGGAATGTACAGAAGAGGGAGGAGCTGTCCCTACCTCTCCTCCCCACTGATCACAGGTTGGTTGTTAGGGGGTGGAGTGATTGGCTGTTAGGGGGATGTGGAGGTCACATGACGGCAGGTCACGCAGTGGTTGGTTGGTAATTGGAAGAGATGATGGAGCACCAAGCCGGGAACCAAGCCGCGCAGCTGTAGCCCAACTCCACCCCAGTAGTATTTAGCTGTCATCTTTTTTACGGGCAATGCAGGCACAAGAGGCAGATGCTTTGTGCACCACAACAATGACTGGGGCTGGGCCCAGGGCAGCTGCTCCTTTTGCCCCTTGTTAAAGACAGCCTTGTGCGAGAGATGCGTTGCAGGTTTTCTGCACCACATCCTAGTGTGAACCGGGGCTTATTATTGCCTTTTCAACATAATTTAAAAAAGGCCAGGGCACTAAGGGCAGCAAACAGTCCAGCCTGGCTTTGGCAGCAATGTTGTTGTGCCTGGTAATCCCTCAGCCCTTTGGCTCTGCAGTCAGCACCACAATATAGCTGACAGAGCCAAGCTGGACTGTCAGTACCAACCAAGCAGTGGAAAATGGTAACCCACGAATCCAGTGATTAGTGAATAATTTTGCCAGTTGCCACAGACTTACTTACTTCAATGGCAGCACAGCAGTGGTGGCAAGTGGTCTGTGATAAACGTCTCTCAGGCAGCAAGCAAGCCGAAAAGTAGAGAGGGAGGCTCAGCTCCTTAGCAGCAGTACTGCTACCTTGCATGTTCTCTGCTCCATTCTCCTCCGAAGTCCAAGGCGGGAAGTGGTCTATCCACCGGGAACCCAGCACAGCCTGGTTGTAACAGCGTGACCTAAGTGCCTGGTTGTAACAGCATGACATAAGTGCCTGTGACAGTGTGCCTTACACCCGACCTGCTGCATCCACTTCACCCACAATACTGACTGCTGTGCTCCGCTGTTTGTGTGTGGTTGCAGTGCTGGCGCCATGAGAGGAGACAGGGCAGAGACACTTTTTATTTTTGGTAGCGTGCTCTGGGGGGTTTGAACACCCCAAACCACCCCTATCTACGCCCCTGCTCTGCTAAATCCGCTCAGGGTCTCTGGATACCCATCCCCAGAAAGCTCTTGGCTGCCAACTTGGGTGAAGTTAAAGTAATACTATTCATCTTTTGGAATTTTGAGTATATGGTCTACAAAACTGTAAATCAGTGTTAACAATTTATTTCTGGGTTGGATATAGAAGAACAAAATGGATGAAATAGTTATGTCTCCTGGACAAAATAATGCTTAAGATGGCCACAAGTCTGAGGTCCAAGAACTGGGTCATATCAGGTATATGCAGCATTAAGGTGTTGATGTACTGACACTGGTCACTAATTCAGCTCAAGGGGTTAATGAACACTGCCACTGGTCACTAATGCATTAGAGATCAATAGCATTGTTCATGAACCCCTTGAGCTGAATTATGTGTCAGTGCTAATTAGCTCCTTAATGCTGCAGGGCTTTAAAATAGCATAATGCCACTGACCATCTATACTGGGGGTTATTATTGCAGAAACTGGCACTAATGCTTTCGGTTATTATTGCAGAAACTGGCACCAATGATTTTGTTTATTATTGCAGGAACTGGCAACAATGTATTGCAGAAACTGGCACTAATGCTTCCGTTTATTATTACAGAAACTGGCACCAATGCTTTTGGTTATTATTGCAGAAACTGGCACAAATGATTTTGTTTATTATTGCAGAAACTGGCACCAATGCTCTCGGTTATTATTGCAGAAACTGGCACCAATGCTTTTGGTTATTATTTCCGAAACTGGCACCAATGATTTTGTTTATTATTGCAGAAACTGGCACCAATGTATTGCAGAAACTGGCACAAATGTATTGCAGAAACTGGCACCAATGATTTTGTTTATTATTACAGAAACTGGCACCAATGATTTTGTTTATTATTGCAGAAACTGGCACCAATACTCTTGGTTATTATTGCAGAAACTGGCACCAATGCTTTTGGTTATTATTGCAGAAACTGACACCAATGATTTTGGTTATTATTGCAGAAACTGACACCAATGATTTTGTTAATTATTGCAGAAACTGGCACCAATGATTTTGGTTATTATTGCAGAAACTGGCACCAATGATTTTGGTTATTATTGCTGAAACTGGCACCAATGATTTTGGTTATTATTGCAGAAACTGGCACCAATGCTTTCGGTTATTATTGCAGAAACTGGTACCAATGATTTTGGTTATTATTGCAGAAACTGGCACCAATGATTTTGGTTATTATTGCAGAAACTGGCACCAATGCTCTTGGTTATTATTGCAGAAACTGGCACCAATGCTTTCGGTTATTATTGCAGAAACTGGCACCAATGATTTTGGTTATTATTGCTGAAACTGGCACCAATGATTTTGGTTATTATTGCAGAAACTGGCACCAATGATTTCAGTTATTATTGCAGAAACTGGCACCAATGATTTTAGTTATTATTGCAGAAACTGGCACCAATGCTCTTGGTTATTATTGCAGAAACTGGCACCAATGCTTTCGGTTATTATTGCAGAAACTGGCACCAATGATTTCAGTTATTATTGCAGAAACTGGCACCAATGATTTTGGTTATTATTGCAGAAACTGGCACCAATGCTCTTGGTTATTATTGCAGAAACTGGCAGCAATGCTTTTGGTTATTTTTGCAGAAACTGGCAGCAATGCTTTTGGTTATTATTGCAGAAACTGGCACCAATGCTTTCAGTTATTATTGCAGAAACTGACACCAATGCTTTTGTTTATTATTGCAGAAACAGGCACCAATGATTTTGTTTATTATTGCAGAAACTGGCACCAATGCTTTTGGTTATTATTGCAGAAACTGGCACCAATGCTTTTGGTTATTATTGCAGAAACTGGCACCAATGATTTTGGTTATTATTGCAGAAACTGACACTGATGATTTTGGTTATTATTGCAGAAACTGGCACCAATGATTTTGGTTATTATTGCAGAAACTGGCACTAATGCTTTCGTTTATTATTGCAGAAACTGGCACCAATGATTTTGGTTATTATTGCAGAAACTGGCACCAGTGATTTTGGTTATTATTGCAGAAACTGGCACCAATGCTCTCGGTTATTATTGCAGAAACTGGTACCAATGATTTTGGTTATTATTGCAGAAACTGGCACCAATGATTTTAGTTATTATTGCAGAAACTGGCACCAATGCTCTCGGTTATTATTGCAGAAAGTGGCACCAATGCTTTCTGTTATTATTGCAGAAACTGGCACCAATGATTTCGGTTATTATTGCAGAAACTGGCACCAATGCTTTTGGTTATTATTGCAGAAACTGGCACCAATGCTTTTGGTTATTGCAGAAACTGGCACCAATGATTTCCGTTATTATTGCAGAAACTGGCATCAATGCTCTTGGTTATTTTTGCAGAAACTGGCACCAATGCTTTCAGTTATTATTGCAGAAACTGGCACCAATGCTTTTGGTTATTATTGCAGAAACTGACACCAATGATTTTGGTTATTATTGCAGAAACTGGCACCAATGCCCTCGGTTATTATTGCAGAAACTGGCACTTTACAATAAATGTTGCACTTTATTTGTTAAAAAAAGGAGCAAGTATTATATATATATATATACACACACTTTTTTATTTTTGAGGTGGGGGGGGATATTGGGTGAGTTCCCACACTTTTTTCCCAGGACTTGACCCCTGTTTTTTTGGTGCTTTTTGCAGAAACGCACTACAGTTCATTTAACATGGTTTCCTATGGGACACGTTCACATCTATGTTTTTTTCAACCACTACATTTTTGGAAAGGGTCAAAAGGGAAAATTCAAAACCCAAATCACACCAAAATTGCGTGTGCAAAAACACAAAACACTCAGCAATAAGCACTGCAGAAATGATCAAAAGCAAATTGCATAGGTGTGAACTGAGGCTAAGGGAGTGTCTTCTCAGGAATAGGCTCAGGGTGCTGACATGTCTCACAGGTGGAGGACCACGGTTTCCTTTTTAGCAGATGTGGTCAGAACCAATTTTGGACTACCGCTTCCTGAATCTACTTCAACCAAGGTCACTGGGTTTGGGTCCTGGTGGCCAGAAAATATCCCCAAATCTTTTTCTGTGCATCCTCATTGCAGGAAGTGATGTATGCCTATTGGGCTCACATGGAGAAAGTGTTTTTTTAATTTATTTATTTCATGTACTTATATAGCACTGTCAATTTATGCAGCGCTTTACATATACATTGTACATTCACATCACTCCCTACCCTCAAGGAGCTTACAGTCTAAGGTCCCTAACTCACATTCATACACATACTAGGCCAATTTAGACAGAAGCCAATTACCCTACCAGTATGTTTTTGGAGTGTGGGAGGAAACCGGAGTACCTGGAGGAAACCCACACAGGCACAGGGAGAACATGCAAACTACAGGCAGGTAGTGTCGTGGTTGGTGTTTTTGACTTCTAAGGCTGGGTTCACACTTGTCCGACAAACGGACCGACATTGTGAGCACAAGTCGCATTACGTCACAAATCAATGTTTCCCTATGAGAGCTGTCTTAACTGGTCTGACACAAGTAGGTCCGACTTTGAAAATGGTTCCTGTACTACTTTGGTCCGACTTTGGTCCTACTTCATCCCATTTAATATCATTGAAGTAGGATCAAAGTTGGAACCTTGTTCTAACCATCTGACATCCGACTTGGTGATTATAGCGGCAGTAAAAGGAATTTATCTCACACTGGGATTGTTTTGATTGGTCAAAGGACAAGTCACTAACTCAAAGTCGGAGCAAAATCTTATCTTGTTCATTCAAGTCGGATGGAAGTAGGACCAAAGTAGGGCAGAAGTAGGACCGATGTTGCAGGGCAAAGTAGGATCAAAAGTCTAACCGTTTTTGTGTCGGATAGTGGGAACCCAGCCTAAGGCTGGATTCACACCATTGCGGTGCGAATTCCAGCCTCTCTGCTGCCGGGAAGGGACGGAGCCGCCGTTCGGCGGCTCCTGTCCATTCCCACAGCGCAGCAGCTGCGGGGGGAGAGATGGGGGAGGAGCCGCGAGCAGGGGAAAATATCCCCGTTCAGTGCGGAGTGCATCTCCGTGTTAGATGCGCTCCCACTGGACTCAACGGGCTGGGAATTCGCACCGCATTGCACAAAAAACGTGTGCGGTTTTTGTGCAATGCGGAGTGCGAATGCACCGCACAGATGTGAACTGGACACATTGAAAACAATGTGTTTTCAAGTGTCCTGCGAATTGGATGCGGTTTAAGCCGCATCCAATTCGCATAGGTGTGAACCCAGCCTCAGTGTTTCACTCAGCAGTACCCAATGAAGGAGTAGTTCTCCAACTGTAAACCCAGCTACTTCCTGAATAACCTCTCCTATGCGATAGCATAGTGCAGGTGACAGGTTCTCTTTAAGGAGACATCAATGGTCTATTAGACCCCCTAAGGAAACCTCTGCACTCTTTGAGCTTGATCTGATTGATTAGCTATAAAGTAGCTTCTTTCCCATGCACACAAGCAAGGAAATAACAGTGCTGCTGAGTCCAGAATTGATCAGAGCTGATCACTACCAGTGTCATTCCTCACAGGGGAGGTCAGTAAACAGATGACCACTCAACTCCTGAAACTCTCCATCCTGATACCCGCCATGATGATCCTGGACACAGAGGAGGGGCAGGTTATCCTGGGGCACATGGCTATGGGGGGTGAGCAGCTTACAGTGAAAATGTAAACAAAGTTCCGGCTGCTGTAACAGTCAGGTGTCCATGTACATTTCGAAGCTGCTGCCGACATAAGCCTGAAGCCCCATACACACATGCCACATATTGGCCAAAATCAGTCGTTATAGTAGAAACTGGCAGACTTTCGGCCTGTGTGTACAGCTGCTTGTCCGACAGAAGCTGATCTCATAATTGGCTTCTGTAAAACAAGCATGCTGGAAAACCAGCAGCCAATTGGCATCTGAGCGCTGCGCTGACCAGTGTGTTCTGGTGGGGACAGTGATAGGGTTGCCACCTCATCCCTTTAAAACCGAACACATATTAATTACACAGGTTCTGTGGCTGATTAAGGTGATAATTAAACTCACTTGGTGCCTTAACTGAATTAAATTAGCCTCAGAACCTGTGTAATTAATATGTGTTTGGTTTTAAAGGGATAAGGTGCCAATCCTAGGCAGCGGTCCCCCTGTTAGAACACAATTGCACTGCAGGAAAATCACTGTACTAACATTACATAGTTAGGACAGCGATTTCAGGTTTTTTTTTCGATCCGCCCGATGGTTTGAATGAAAAAAAAAACTTCACATGCGTATCAGGCTTAACATTGACAGCAGAAAAAGGGATAAAAGGAGCACCTTCTCCCCCTCTGTATTATTTTTACCTTTTGGTAGTATCCAGATCCCCATACTCTTTGTTGGACAATCTGTTTCATATTAGCCTGGAAAATTGTAAGGGTTGATTTTCAGGATTTGTCCCCATTGACATCATTTGGTTTAAATCTCAGTTTTGAAGTTTTGGACTGAGGCTGGGTTCACACTTGCCCGACAAACGGACCGACATTGTGAGCACAAGTCGCATTACGCCTAAGGCTGGGTTCACACTATCCGACACAAAAACGGTCAGACTTTTGATCCTACTGTGCCCTGCAACATCGGCCCTACTTCTGTCCTACTTTGGTCCTACATCCATCCGACTTGAATGAACAAGATAAGATTTTGCTCCGACTTTGAGATAGTGACTTGTCCTTTGACCAATCTAAACAATCCCAGTGTGAGATAAATTCCTTTTACTGCTGTTGTAATCACCATGTCGGATGTCACAAGTCAGATGGTTAGAACAAGGATCCGACTTTGATCCTACTTCAATGATATTCAATGGGCTGAAGTAGAACCAAAGTAGTACAGGAACCTTTTTCAAAGTTGGACCGACTTGTGTCGAACCAGTTAAGACGGCTTTCATAGGGAAACATTGATTTTGTGACATCATGCGACTTGTGCTCACAATGACGGTCCCTTTGTGGGACAAGTGTGAACCCAGTCTAAGTGATGGGTTTGATGAATTCCCTGGCTAACTGAACAAAGACACATTAGCTCATCCCTATGGAGTACAATACAGGTTTTATTCTGACGTTTAATTACAAAAGAACAATGTAGCCAAGATTTTTTTTCCCAGCTGTCCCCAACTATCGGTAAAATTGGATGGTTATAAACTACTAGGTTTTTTTTTATTTTATTTTTTTTTTATTTTACATTACAAAACAAAATATGTGAAAACATTTTGAAGATTTGCACACCAACTGAGTAGGATCTGCCGTTTAACTAAGCTGATCCCATGGGCGTTGGAGGGTTAAGAATCTTTAAAATGATTCATTCTATGAGCAGTATAGAAACAAGTGAGTTTCCTGTGACTGTTCCCAGACTGCAGTTGATTAGCAATGCTGCTTTCACATGGGCTCCTCCTGCCTGCCTGGGGAGGTGCCTGAATCCCTGTAATCAGTGAAGGATGTGTAGCTGCATATCCCACTTCTGAGAGAACACAACTCCACAACTGGATGTGTTCCCATCACAGCTGTTGGACTGCTCACCGCCTTGCACTTCTGCTGGACAGAGGACTGCATTATCATGCTGGACTTACTGATAATGGTAAAAAATAGGCTGCTTTTC
>BLSH010152862.1:265975-287047 GCA_018402905.1 Glandirana rugosa
CTCAGAGAAGGGAGCGTGTGTCGACCAGTTTCTTACGGGGAAATAACACGGTTTAATTACCGTCGACAAGAAACGGGCCCCGATTTGAGCTATATGCGTCACGTTTTAAAAGTTGTTTATTTTACGTGTGTAATCCTGGTCGTGTTCTAGGAGGGAAATCTTTGATTAAGGTTTACTATAATTACTACTCATTTACATGTCAATCTTTGTAATCAAGAACATAAAGATCTTATGTAGACAGTAAAAAACTGATTCCTAATACCAGTATTTCCATTTTATCCCTTTGTGTTTAAACGTAATCCCAATGAATAAATCCAACATCTTGGACAGGCCTCAGCCTGAGGGAATAAGTAACCCTAATGCAAATTTGTGTTTCCCTATTTTACCTTTATGACCATAATCCTTAGTCAAAAAATGACAGATGTATTCTAGAAATACAAGAACTAATGTTTCTAACTGTACATTTACTCATCATTAATATCATTTGGAATTAGTTTCTAAAGGGAGGATCTTGTGCTGGTCCTAATGTGTGCATTTTATTTGTTGAAAATTTTGCACTGCGTATATCGAGTTTAGCCCCGGGCAAAGAACAGCTGCCATTAATTTGGCACAATAAAGGGGCATTCTTTGACCAGCTGTGTGCGAGGGAAGAGACTCAGCCATATTAAGACTTGATAACTGCCAAGGGATGTAGGAGGAAAGATGTGTTTCTCTGGCTGACAGACTTGTTTACTACACTTCTGTTTTTCTCAACTAAGAAGTATAAGAAATTATAAAGGCACACACCCTTCTGATTTCAGTATCATGGGGATTCTTTTTTTAAATTAAAAACTTTTGTTCCGCCTACGTTAGACATACAAGATGCCTTCAGAACTATACAGAGTCTTCTATAACTCATGTGAGGAAAAAATATATTGTGGTTCTATCTTCCTGGGAAGGAACGATGCATTCCCTAATCCCCCTCTATCGCAGCAGCTCATCTCTAAATAGACAATTCTACTAAATTTCACATCTGAAGACGTTTGGTGAACCCTCCAACAGAGCTGGTTGCACACTAAGCATGCCATCATCAGCAAATGTTGGAAAGAGATTCAATTCTGACTAATTTGCTGGATTATAAACTTGCTCAGTGCAATATTGACCATCCTAATTTTATCTGCTTGATATGGTACTGTCCAGTTATTTCAGCCTATTGGCAAGAAGCTGTTTCTTACATGAGTAAAGCCATGGGTATCCACAGCAGGCCATTATGCCTGTCCATCTGCCTCCTACATGTTCATAGTGAAAAAAAAAACTGAACAGAAATGGCGGCCATGTGATGTGGCAGCTTTAGCCAGATGGCGAAATGTTATGTTTCCTGCTGTCAAGAAGACCATTGTGACGCAGTTGCTGTCCGTTAGGCCCCAAATTAGGTCTTCAGGAAATTTTATTCCACCTAATGTTAATAGACAAAACAAACACAGTGAGCCAGAAATCCTTCCACAATGAGAAATAGCACAGAAAAATTAAAAGGCACCCTGGGCATACATATTTTTGGATAGATTTAGCATGCTTTTGACTAAGTGTACTCCTCTAACACATTCTAAAATGAAACCTAAAATAATAAATGTTACTAAAGTCATCCTTTACATACAAGTCATGTGGCAAAAAAGTCTGTAGACCCTCGACATATGATACTCCTCCAAATTATTACATTTTGACATTTCTCTTGAACAATGCTGTTAATGCTACATAATGCAAAGACATTTTATACAATTGTGTGCTTCCAGCTTGTGACAGCAGCTTGAAGATGGCCCTTTTCTGTTAAAGTGCTTTAAGACATGATGATGATTTTATGAGTGTGTATGGAGGAGCTATCAACTTTGGGATGATTTGAAATGCCAATTGTGAGCCATGCTTTATCATTCAAAATTAGTACTAGGCCCTACAAAAGCTCTTTTGGGTCAACCAACGCAAACTTTCAGAATCATTTTAGTATCTTGTGGAATACCAAAACAGAAGAGTGGAGGGTGTTATGCTCACATAGGTGTGATGGAGAAGTTTTCACAAACTGTAGGCCATATGGTATATACAGTATCTCACAAAAGTGAGTACACCCCTCAAATTTTTGTGAATAATTCATTATATCTTTTCATGTGACAACACTGAAGAAATTACACTTTGCTACAATGTAAAGTAGTCAATGTACAGCATGTATAACAGTGTAAAGTGAGTACACCCCTAAGTGAAAATTACCAAATTGGGCCCAATTAGCCATTTTCCCACCTTGGTGTCATGTGACTCGTTAGTGTCTCTCAGGTATGTTAAATTTGGTGTGATCGCTCTCCCTCATACTGGTCACTGGAAGTTCAACATGGCACCTCATGGCAAATTGCTTCCTGAGGATCTGAAAAAAGAATTGTTGCTCTACGTAAAGATGGCCTAGGCTATAAGAAGATTGCCAAGACCCTGAAACTGATCTGCAGCATGGTGGCCAAGACCATACAGCGGTTTAACAGGACAGGTTCCACTCAGAAAAGGCCTTGCCATGGTTGACCAAAGAAGTAGAGTGCATGTGCTCAGCATCATATCCAGAGGTTAAATAGATGTATGAGTGCTGCCAGCATTGCTGTAGATGTTGAAGGGGTGGGGAGGTCAGCCTGTCAGTGCTCAGCCCATACGCCGCACACTGCATCAAATTGGTCTGCATGGCTGTCGTCCCAGAAGGAAGCCTCTTCTAAAGATGGTGCACAAGAAAGCCCGCAAACAGTTTGCTGAAGACAAGCAGACTAAGGACATGGATTCCTGGAACCATGTCCTGTGGTCTGATGAGACCAAGATAATCTTATTTGGTTCAGATGGTGCCAAGCGTGTGTGGCGGCAACCAGGTGAGGAGTACAAAGACAAGTGTGTCTTGCCTACAGTCAAGCATGGTGATGGGAGTGTCATGGTCTGGGGCTGCATGAGTGCTGCTGGCACTGGGGAGCTACAGTTCATTGAGGGAACCATGAATGCCAACATGTACTGTGACATACTGAAGCAGAGCGTGATCTCCTTCTTTCGGAGACTGGGCCGCAGGGCAGTATTCCAACATGATAACGACCCCAAACACACCTCCAAGGCGAGCACTGCCTTGCTAAAGAAGCTGAGGGTAAAAGTGATGGACTGGCCAGGCATTTTTCCATGCAGACCTAAACCCTATTGATCATCTGTGGGGCATCATCAAATGGAAGCTGGAGGAGCGCAAGGTCTCTAACATCCACCAGCTCCGTGATGTCATCACAGAGGAGTGGAAGAGGACTCCAGTGGCGACCAGAGGAGCTCTGGTGAACTCCATGCCCAAGAGGGTTAATGCAGTCCTGGAAAATAATGGTGGCCACACAAAATATTGACACTTTGGGCCCAATTTGGACATTTTCACTTGGGTGTGTACTCACTTTTGTTGCTAGCTGTTTAGACATTAATGGCTGTGTGTTGAGTTATTTTGAGGGGACAGCAAATTTACACTGTTATACAAGCTGTACACTCACTACTTTACATTGTAGTAAAGTGTCATTTCTTCAGTGTTGTCACATGAAAAGATATAATAAAATATTTACAAAAATGTGAGGGGTGTACTCACTTTTATGAGATACTGTATAAACCTCATGAACTGGAAGGTACAAAGTGTTATTTTATATATTATTGATCATTTTAACAGTATGGGCTTTACAATTCTTATTCTAGCTAGTTAATTGCATTGATTTGTTACAGAGACTTCCAGCGATCATCCCACCTTCTAGTCACTGGACACTTGGATGAAGCTACAGTACATCAGATGCACTTACCACGATGTGGAATGAAAGATGACAGTGAAACAAAATGGCTGTTTAATAGACCACTTTATGTAAATCATCGCAGGAAACGCTATGCAACAAAAAGTGAGTTATTACATATATAATAAACAAGACAATAATATGGAATATTAGTGTACATCAGGGGTGTCCAACATTTTGACCTTCCTTCCACATTGGAAGAAGAGGAATTGTCTTGGGCCACACATAAAATACACTAACAATAAGAATCGTAAAAGAGCAGAAAAAGTCAGGCAGATCACAAGTTAATGATCACTGATATAGATAATTTACCTTTCTTAGTAATAAAATTTCATTTTTTGTAATATTTTTGATATAAAAGTAAGAGGGCAACATAAAACTAGATGATAAATATTTGACACTGTTTTTGATAAACTAATACATCAATATCTGGTTCGATGGATGTAGTAGAAATTGTCAATGAATTCTCAAGGTGCTCATCAGATATTTTAGTTCTGATTTTGCCCTTCGCGTGCTTCATCCTTGAAAACAGTTGCTCACAAATATAGGTGCTGCCAAAATCTGATGAAATGGATAAAGCATGATTGTGAAGAGTGGGGTATTTTTCTTTGAGAAGATAAAAAATGTATAAAAGTCCAGTAAAGAGACACTGTCAAATTTTTCTTCAGCCACATGTGTTTGCTAAGTGTACAATCGTTTTTACAAAAAATATCAACATTTTTAAGTAAATTTACGATTTTGTGTTGGGCCACATTCATAGCCATCTTGGGCCACAGGTTGGACATCCCTGGTGTACAGTCTTCTGTGAAGAGCAAATGTAAAATAATAAAAGTTCTATTTTTCACTTTAAGCATGAGGAATATGCAGTCCAATATCTGTAGTGTATTGATACACATGGTTTTATTGCTGTGTTTTACTGCTGCTTAAACTGATAGTGTAAAAGTAGATACTTCAAGGGATTCTCCCTATCACAGTAAAACAGTTGCTCTGTGTACTGATAAAGAGTATTAATCCATAGAAATCTAACAGTCTATTTACAATAATAATATTACCATAGTGTAATTCTGTCAGCTTGATATATTCACTGCATAGAAAATTTTAAATTATGACTACCAATACTTGTAAATGATCATTAGGGATACGCACTGTCACACATAGGTTTTTGAAACCGTTGTAACTTTATTTATGTTGAATCTTGTTGAATCTTGTTGGATGCTCATGGGGATCTCAGGGAGAAACTGTAATTTTGCCCTAGAAAACATCTGTTCACAAAACTCTATATGCTCCCAGTAATGTTGAGTACCGAAAAGTACTCAATGTCAGGTAGGTACCACTGCCTTACAGGGCCGATGATAAGGCAGTACAGCCAGCCCTCCTGTACTGGGCCCGGGCCCCATCAGTTCAAAAGGCCTGCAGCACTCCCGTCCTTCTCCTCCTCTCCCTTCCACCAGCTACACTGCATGGGGATTGGTTTATTATCTCTGCCCCCTTACACCTGCTGTTGGGCCCCTTTCCCCCTCAGCGCTGTCAGCTTCTCTCCTCTCCCTCCCGCCAGCAGCTGCTGAGGGTACAGAGAGGGATTGTTTCAGGATGGAGAGCAGGGGGCCAGTAAATATGTAATTTACCAGCCCCTTCCCTTCCTGAACGAACACAGTGAGCAATTGGTACCGATCACTTACTGTGTCCATTCATCACTGAAGCATAGTAAACTGTGTATGGTCCATGTTGTGAATGAATGGGAAGCCTCAGAGCACTTCCCATTCATTCACTGTCCATTGCAGCTGAGGCTGCAGAGAAAGAGACTGCTGACTCTATGTCCTCATTCCCTTTCTCTGTCTCAAATGTGAGACATCATGGGTCTATTTAGACCCCTGATAGTTCAACAAAGACCCCCAACAGGACAATTAAAAAAAGTTTAAATTAAATAAAAAAAATTGTAAAAAACTATGAAAGTTTTAAAAAATTAAGAACTCGTTCACATGTGTGTAGCTCCCCCATAGTATACATGCGTTTTTTGTAGCAGGGTTTTGCTAGGGAAAGCAAAGTTTAGTCAGGCCTGAGTGTAAGAGCAGGCCTGAGTGTTTTGATATGGGCCAGGAGGAGTGGTTCAGGGTGGATTGAGTTGGTTCAACAGATGAGGTCACCAGCACCTCCCACTTCTTTCTAGAAACCTGGAGGAGGGTTTCTGGTCAGAGAGCTGGGAGATAAGTGGAGCCATCTGGAGTGTTCTAAGGAGCCCTGGCCACTCCTCAAGCAGGAGTGGCAGTGGGCAGGCCTCCTTAAATACTCTGAGTCAGCCCAATCAGGAGGAGAGTGTCAGGTGGAAGTCAGAGATATAGCAGGTGCTGTGAAGGCCTCTACCCAGGAGGTCGTCTCCATCTGGGGGGGTGACCTTGTGGCCTGGAGGTTCGGGTGCAGCCAGGAGTGGAGGTGATTCCTGGAGTCACACAGGGGAACAGGAGAACAGCGGAGGTGCTACAGAGAGAGACTTTAAAGTGATCCACCGGTGTTGGTGAGTGACAGACCCTGGGCGCTGGAAGTGAAAGTTCTGGAGCAGGCTGGGAGAGGAATAGTGGACAGTCTGTGGAAGCCTTGGGAGCCAGTCAGGGGAAGGAGTGTCACTGAGGAAAAGCAGGTCGAGGGAACCTGGAAGAGGAATGGGCTGGGAGTTGTAGTCCATCAAAGGCCTGGCTAACACTCAAGTACGTTGCTACATATTCAGGGGCTCGTGATCCCTGGCCTGTAATGGGTTGTCCTGAGGTCCTGCTGACACAGTGTAGGCCTCGCCATGCCGCGGTGAAGAGAAAAGAGTAGAGAAGCTTGATCAATTTCCTTTCGAGCTGGAAACGAAGTTCAGTGCTGGAGAGAGAACTGTAGGAGAAACGGTCAGCAAGTGATGTGCTGGGGAGTCAGTGTGCATATACAGGACTGTATATGGAGTTCATTTACCATAATTCTTGGGGCATCCCACAGTCATCCCTTACCTCCATTCAAGTTATTTCCCCTAAATAAAACAACAAAAACAAATGCTGACCTGGTCAGTGTCTAGGGATGTGTGAGATATGGTGGGATTGAGGGAAGCTACAAGGT
Source organism: Glandirana rugosa (assembly GCA_018402905.1). Classification (NCBI taxonomy): domain Eukaryota; kingdom Metazoa; phylum Chordata; class Amphibia; order Anura; family Ranidae; genus Glandirana; species Glandirana rugosa. The sequence continues at coordinate 272,860 of BLSH010152862.1, forward strand.
GAACCACTACTATCAGCTACTCCCAAGGGAGTACATGGCTACACGTGTTTTGCTCTCTGAAGAGCAGTCATCATTTGGATCACTCTTCAGAGAGCATTTGACAGGAGGCAAGGAGGCAGCATATTGCCTCCTTACAGCTTGCTTTAACCCCACACAATTGCAGGTTGCAGGGCACTTGCAGAGCAGCACTATTTACTTGAATGGGGCTTATACGACGGGTGTCTTATCATACATGAGCACCAGTTAAAGTGATTGTAAAGGCTTATTTAATTTTTTTTTTTTCAAATAACAAACATGTCATACTTACCTCCTTTGTGCAATTGGTTTTGCACAGAGCAGCTTGGATCCTCCTCTTCTTGGGTCCCTCTTTGCAGCTCCTGGCCCCTCCTCCTTGTGCCACCTCAGCCAGCAGCTTGGTACAGGGATCACCTGAGCCAAATCAGAGCTCCATGTGTCCATTCTGACATGGAGCCACGTCCCTGCCCCCTCTCTCCCCTGGGGAGGCTGCTGCACACACAAGGTTTTTTTATCCTGATGCATAGAATCTGATGTTAGTACAGCGATCTCCCTCACTGAGCTTTTGTGTTCTAACAGGCCATTGGCTGAGAGCTCATATCGGATACTGATTGGCAGACTTTTTTGGTCATCTCCCTTTGTCAGAAGTCAGACGTTTAGCTGGCTTCTTTCACACCGGCTGCTGTGCACAGGGGTCGAATACCGGCCTGTTTCTCTTGAACCGGCCGATACCGCCTGATATTTGGCCTGTGTGTATGGCGCTATAGATAATATAGCTACTGGCTATGAAAGAGTTCTCTGTTAAATTATGCTTTCAGCCTCAATGTTCTGTCTTGCAAAAATGTTTAACAATATTTCTTTTATAATGGAAATTAAGTCTGTTGTTGCATATTTTTAAACCAAGAACCACAACTGAGACACTACCCTGCTGGAGTTCTGTGTGGCCATTGTCCCTGAAGCATGTCTGATTAAAAGGACCTTCATGGACTAGATTAGAAAAAAAAAAATCTGCATTCCTATTTTCAGTGACCTTTTTGCCTGTTTCAACAATTCTTCCATTTTTCCATTTCACCATTTGTGTAATGAAAAATGAGAAGCAGAAAATCCCAAATTCAGACATGGTGACATCCTGACCTTCCCAGCCAAGTTTACATCACATTCCAGTATGCTGAACAACATAGCGCTAATTAATTCACCAGTCTTCTCCAGAACATAAGAGCCTACACAAAGTTTCCTCCGATGAGATATCCTATAAATGTTCATAATTAAGAATTGGTTTAAATACAATTCTAGTAACTCATGTCAGATGTACAGTATCTTTCATTAGATTGACAACTAAGCCCCGAAGTTTTTTTCTGTTAGTTTTACTATTGGGAAAGTCACAAAGTTAAATGAGCTTAAACTGCATTTATTTTTTTTTTCTCATTAAGATGTTAAATACGAGATACAATTACTGATTCAAATGCATTTGTTTTACATGCAATTCAGTGAATCGAAAAAATGTTTCATTGTAAAAATTAGAAAATGACTCACTTTATTGAAAATATCATGTTTTAATTAGTGGAACATTGCCTTTTTTAACAGACCTAGGACTGAGTCCTAAATATATGTGCACGTTTTTATTCTTCTACAATCGATAGTAACTTTGAGCTCTCTGCATATTTTTTGATCAATGTCATGTCAAAAGAGCATTCTATGATAACAGTGTTAGTGTTATCTTTCAGCACTCTGTAGATGAGCACTACTCACCCACAAAATTGCTCTCCTTGTTTAGCACGCCAAGATGTTTTTGAACATATTCCAATGTATATGAGAATACTTATAGAATGCTTCTGGGTCCTAGGTTGCGTTCCATCCATGTCCTTAGGGAATTTGGTGGATCAGGACATACTCTTGTGCATAGGGATCCTTCACAGTAGGGGACAGCAGAAGCACAAACAAGAAAATAGATCATATAATTATACCATTTCCTTTGCAATCTTATCTCACACCCACTTCTGCCAAATATATTATATATACAGAGCTGGTCATATAATTAGAATATCACCAAAAAGTTGTTTTATTTAACTAATTCCATTCAAAAAGTGAAACTTGTATATTATATTCATTCATTACACACAGACTGATATATTTCAAATGTTTATTTCTTTTAAATTTGATGATTATAACTGACAACTAAGGAAAATCCCAAATTCAGTATCTCAGAAAATTAGAATATTACTTAAGACCAATACAAAGAAAGGATTTTTAGAAATCTTGGCCAACTGAAAAGTATGAACATGAAAAGTATGAGCATGTACAGCACTCAATACTTAGTTGGGACTCCTTTTGCCTGAATTACTGCAGCAATGCGGTGTGGCATGGAGTCAATCAGTCTGTGGCACTGCTCTGGTGTTATGAGAGCCCAGGTTGCTCTGATAGTGGCCTTCAGCTCTTCTGCATTGTTGGGTCTGGCATATCGCATCTTCCTCTTCACAATACCCCATAGATTTTCTATGGGGTTAAGGTCAGGCGAGTTTGCTGGCCAATTAAGAACAGGGATACCATGGTCCTTAACCACTTGCCGACTGCCAACCGCAGGTTGACGGCGACAAGGTGGTTCGTTATCGAAAATCGGCGTCATATGACGGCGGCTGCGATAACGCGCACTGTGAGCCCGCGCGCGCCGCCGGAGGCGCGCCCGCGCGCTCACTGTGTTCGGGGAGGGCCAGGGAGCGGGTGCGGCGGCTTCGATTGCCGCCGGCTACCCGCGATGGCCCCCCCGGAGTGAAAGAATGGAGGTCTGTGTGTGTAAACACGGACCTCCGTTCTGTGAAGGGGGAAGGGCTGTGATCACAGCCTTCCTGTATATGGAGGCTGTGACCACTTCCCTTCCCCAGCTAGGGCAGTCCCGACACAGTTAGAACACGCCCAAGGAACATAGTTAACCCTTAGAGCGCCCCCTGCAGGTTAACCCCTTCACTGCCAATGGCATTTACACAGTAATCAGTGCATTTTTATAGCACTGATTGCTGTATAAATGCCAATGGTCCCAAAAAAGTGTCAAAATGTTCCGACATGTCCGCTGAAATATCGCATTACCGCTAAAAATCGCAGATCGCCGCCATTACTAGTAAAAAATTAAAAAAAATAAAAACCCCAAAAATGAATTCTCATCATCCGTAAACGCGGCCACTTTTGCGCAAACCAATCAATAAATGCCGATTGCGATGATTTTTTATCGCAAATATGAGGAAGAATATAAATCGGCCAAAAACGGTGAAAAAAACGTTTTTTTATATATTTTTTTTTGGATTTGTATTTTAGCAAAAAGTAAGAAATTTGTTTTTTTTTTTTTGCAAAATTGTCGCTCTTCTTTTGTTTATAGCGGCGATCAGAAATGACGCTGAGGTGATCAAATACCACCAAAAGAAAGCTCTATTTGTGGGAAAAAAAGGACGCAAATTTCGTTTGGGTACAACGTTGCACGACCGCGCAATTTTCAGTTAAAGCGACGCAGCGCCGAATCGCAAAAAGGGCTCCGGTCCTAAAGCTAGAAATCCTTCCGGGGCTGAAGTGGTTAAACCAGGTACTGGTAGCTTTGTGTAGGTGCCAAGTCCTGTTGGAAAATGAAATCTGCATCTCCATAAAGTTGGTCAGCAGCAGGAAGCATGAAGTGCTTTAAAACTTTCTGGTAGACGGCTGCATTGACCTTGGACCTCAGAAAACATAGTGGACCAACACCAACAGATGACATGGCACCCCAAACCATCACTGACTGTGGAAACTTTACACTGGACCTCAAGCAACATGGATTGTGTGCCTCTCCTCTCTTCCTCCAGACTCTGGGACCCTGATTTCCAAAGGAAATGCAAAATTTACTTTCATCAGAGAACATAACTTTGGACCACTCAGCAGCAGTCCAATCTTTTTTGTCTTTAGCCCAGTCGAGACGCTTCTGACGCTGTCTGTTGTTCAAGAGTGGCTTGACACTAGGAATGCGACAGCTGAAACCCATGTCTTGCATACGTAAATATATATACAGTACATAAATACATACATGAATCAACTTTTTGATGATATTCTAATTATATGACCAGTACCTGTATATAAGTTTTCATTTGCTTTTAGCAGCAATGTATATTCCTGTTTCCTCTGGTTCCTGAGTGGGTACCACCGCTGTGTTTCCTTATGTTCACATTGGCAAAACGAATGCATCTTTACAGACCCATCTAATGCCTGGTGCATCTGCATATACCTTTTGAGATACATCTAGGCTGTGATGCTCTTAGAACACGACTTGGTGCAAAGCACATCACATTGTAAAGAACAGAGGTGCTCATGTTTTAAGTGTTGTTTTTCTTTTATGAAGTAATTGGGCATTTGCACTGTGTTCCTGTGCATTGAAGCAGGTTCCTAAGGCAGCCCGTTAATTTTCAATCAGGGCTTATACAATTTTTTTTAAACTGCAGTGGGAGAAATTTATCAAAATTTGGAGCAGAAAGAACCTGGAGCTACTGTGCAGGACAACCAATCCGCTACCCTCTTCAGGTTGCTCAGTTTGAAAATGAAAGCTAGAAGCTGATTAGTTGCCATGAACAGCTGCTCCAGATTCCATCTGCTCCAGTTTTGTTGACTTCCCCTCAGTGCACTGCAATGCAAAAAGAATTGGCACCTGTGTGTTGCGCTGCATTATAGTGCAGGTGCATTGCTCTGCACTGTACTTTTAGATGTTAGTTGGGGTGCAATTGACAATGAATAGAAACGTAGTGTAACACAAATATACAATGGTTTTCTGTCACAAACTTTATAATGCGTATTGTGGTATGAACTAGCGTAAGTGCTTTACTTATCTATCCCAGGGCCGTCTTTAACACAGGGCAAACGGGGCTGGTGCCCAGGGCCCAGTCCTTGTTTTAGTGCCCAAAGCAGCTGCCCCTTAAGCCCGTTATGATCCGTCCGGTCCACACAGGTGGCAGGTAGGTTCTTCTCCTCCCCTGGCTCCCCCTATAGGTACTTTTTCCAAAACTCTGACATGGCTGTTAATATTTAGAGAGCACGTAGCATGGCCCACAAGACTAGTGGCACTGTGCTGACATCTTCCACACAAAGAAAGTGAAACTCAGCACTGCTTGATGGGCTTCTTTTAGGCCTGGTTCACATGTATGCGGGTTTAAGCAGATACAACAGCCCATTCTTTTGAATGGGCTGCCATGCCTGCATTTCCCGCAGGAAAAAGGTGCATGCAGCATTTTAAAAACACAGTGGCCTTAAAATCGCATCATGCTTTTGCACCATGCAATTTCCCTGCGCATATGAGGCTCAAATCACATTATTGCTGGCAGGCAGGTTGGACATTTATAACAGAAGAGACCACTAGATAACCACTTCAGTGCTGGACACTTTTACCCCTTTCCTGCCCAGGTCAATTTTCAGCGCTGTCACAGTTTGAATGACAATTTTTATAATTTTGTTCAAACAAACAGAGCTTTCTTTTAGTGGTATTAAATAATTTCTGTTATAAAATTTTGCAAACAGGTAACAGGTTTTCTCCTGATGAGGCGGCACTGGTGGGCACTGATAGGGTGCACTGATTGGCAGCATTGGTGTGCACTGTTGGGACTACACTGATAATCAGGTGCCGATAACCGGCTTCTGTTTACATCTGTGATCAGCTGTGAGTGGACACAGTTGATCACGTGGTAACGAGCCACTGATTGGCTCTTTACCTCAATCTGTGATCAGCAGTGTCCGGAGGACACTGCAATCACAGAGCACTCCACCCATGCCTTGCTTCGGGTCATGCAGCGGGCAAGATCACAGGACACGTCATATGATGGCCTCCTAGAACTAACCAGTTGTGCTGTAGCCATCATTCGGCTATAGCACTGTGTGTGCATGTTTGTTTTTTTGGATGTTAGGGTGGAGAGCAAAATTACATAGGGGGCCCCAAGAAAAATGTTTGCCCAGGACCCAATCTATATTAAAGACGGGCCCTAATCTATCCTTAATTGCCAACTGCATTCTGAATTATAATTCCAGTTTTACTGAGTCAATAATTTACTAACTGGTAAACCAGTATTCACGACATGCCAATTCTTGTACTCTTAAAATGCTCTATAACACTTTAATTGTAATAAAATGTTCTTAATCTTATCTTTTACAATATAATGCAGAAAAGCAATAGAACCTTAGCTGGTATATTAACATTTGTAATCTGGGCAGCTGGAGTAATATAGGACAATTTAAAGGCAATTAAATTCTACAGGTCACCTACAATCCATACCAGGAAAACAGATTGGTTTAAAACTGTCCCATGGGCAGTTCACAGCTTTAAACAGAGTGAGCTGTTGTTACAGGGTGACTCTTAGCGACCCAAGGATCAAATGTCAAAGCAATCATTAACGAATGGGTAGGTTCAAATAGCTGTTTATATCTATCCTCCAGATGTAGCCCAATATTCAGATGGTTACAACATGTTGCTGCACATTAGGCATAAACAATCCAGCTACTTGGGGCTATAAAAAACACTGAACTATTAAAATTGGATGGGCAGAGTGACAGCGTCTCTTTACATTATGTTTGCCAGCAAAATATTAAACTATTTTGTATGTGTACTTCATGCTAAGGAGTGGAGCAAAAAGAGTGGATCAAAGCATACACCTATTAGAGCACAACCTGAGTTCATGAAAAGCGTTTCCTCTTTCTTTATTTGATATCTGCTAGTTTCATTCTCTGAACATCTAAAACCAATTTAGATTTTAGGAAAAGTAAAAAGTTAGTGTTTGTCCTGCAAAAACGTATTTTATAATCATTATTTTGAATAACGTGATGAAGGACTGGAATTCCTGTTGGGGGTTTTACTGATATCTGGGGCTTTGATTAGAGAGATAGACCCACACTTCCTTTACTGATGGAAATGATTTTACCAAACAGAAGGTCCCATGCTCACTGAACATTTAGCCCCAATGAATGGGGCTCCGGCGTTTAGCCATGGTAGGAGGGCACCTGTGCCACCCAGCCCCACTGCCAGCAGCCAGTCAAACTCTAGAGGTTGAGAGCTGCTGAACAAGGCTGGGCAGTCCAGAATGCCCAGAATGCAGCCAGTGGCCCAGATGATGATCCTCCCCATCTGCAGTGATGATTCTGTAAGAGATATGACCAACATGTTCCTCTGCAGGATGGCTGTAGAGAACAGCAATATGGTAGTCCCTATGCCATTTTTTTCCTTGCTATATAAACTGATGTGGCAGCGATTCCATATACAGCCACATAACACTAAATACAATATACAATCTAGGAAGCTGCATTCAGAGAATATAATATTAGCCCTGTTAACCTTTTCTCCTGGAAATGCACGTTTTTGGTTGTCATTCTGTTCCAGTAGCTTTAAGGTTAAAGGTAACTTTTTTTGTCTTAAAAACTAAAAAAAAGACTACTTACTGTGCAGCAATAGTACAAGTATAAGGCACAATATCAACAGGAATATAAAGGAGATATGAAACAAGTATGAGAAAGGGAACATGAATGACATAGATCAACTTCTTACAGAATGTTCAAATGACATATGATGTCAAAGTAGTGGTCCACAAGAGTAGCACCAGAGGCAGGCTTCAAAGGATGAACCGGAACCCAGGTTCATGGACAAAGCTGAAAGAAAGGCAAAAACAAAGAGGCACCTCTAAGTGCAATAAATAAGATACAGCATTTTATTCACACGGTTAAAAACACTCACAGGGTTCCAAACATCCCCCTTCTCCATCCTTGGACTGTGATCGCGCCCTTATATGTTTGGAATCCTGTGAGTGTTTTTAACCTTTTGAATAAAATGCTGTATCTTATTTATTGCACTTAGAGGCGCCTCTTTGTTTTTGCCTTACTGTGCAGCAATGTTGTACAGAGCAGTGCCGCTGATCTTCTCTTTGGTGCTCTTCTGACGGTGCTGTCCACTGCCTTCTTAACAGGCTGGGTGTTATGGGGGCACATTCGCATGCACTGCAAATCTGGTCTGAGTGCGTCATTAGAAACACACAACATTGGGAAGCCTTGCTGCTGCTCCATCGAGTTTGACTGACAGCAGCAAAAGCCTATGACTCCTGCTGCTTTCAGTGTCTCCTGTGAGGCCAAGAGGAGAGGAGAGCGGTGCTGCAGCTAAGACAGCACTGGAATGGGGAAAAGAATCAGCTAAGTGTTTAGGGATGGGGGGATAGGATAGGTAGTGGGGATTTTTTTTTACCTTAATGAAGAGAAAAAAAATCTAAATCTACATTCACACAGGATTTTGTATGTGTATAGTTTCCTGCGTTTAGAGGTGGCTGGATGCAGCATACAATCTGTTAGTACAATATGATTAAATATATAGAGTAAGTATACCACATAACAAAAATGCTTTATCAATAACATGGTATTAGTCATATACATAGAATTATACAATATGTACAAATATTCAAGTATGTCATATCACATCAAGCATGATACAGCATATTGAACAAGTTAACCACTTCACCCCCGGAAGGATTTCCCACTGTAGGACCAGAGCACTTTTTGCGATTCGGCACTGCGTCGCTTTAACTGACAATTGCGCGGTCTTGCGACGTTGTAACCAAACGAAATTTGCAACCTTTTTTTCCCCACAAATAGAGCTTTCTTTTGGTGGTATTTGGTCACCTTTGCGTCCTTTTTGATCGCCCCTATAAACAAAAAAAAGCGACAATTTTGCAAAAAAAAAAAACAATATTTCTTACTTTTTGTTAAAATACAAAAAAAAAAAAAAAAAAAATAATTTATTATTTATTTGGCCAATTTATATTCTTCCTCATATTTTTGGTAAAACGCAATCGGCGTTTATTGATTGGTTTGCGCAAAAGTTGCCGCGTTTACAAATCATGAGAATTAATTTCTGGCTTTTTACATCTTTTTTTTTTTTTACTGGTAATGTCGGCGATCTGCGATTTTTATCGGGACTTTGATATTGGGGCGGACATGTCGGAGTTTTTTGACACTTTTTTTGGGACCAATGACATTTATACAGCGATCAGAAATTGAAATATCCACTGATTACTGTGTAAATGTCATTGGCAGTGAAGGGGTTAACTGTGTTCCCTAGGCATGTTCTAACTGTGAGGGGGCTGGGGCATGAGAGATCTAACTGATCCCAATGACAGGGATCAGGAGATCTCTTACATGCCGCCTGTCAGAACGGGGAACCGTCGTGTTTACTTTGGTGGTTCCCCGTTCGTCCCTCTGGCAGGTCATCACAGCTCGCCGGTGGACATCAGGTCCGCCCAAGCCACGGGCACACTCCTCCAGAGTGCGGCGGGCACGAGAGTACGCGGGAGGCGCACTCTCGCTCCCTAGCTGTGCGAATCGCTGCTTATTTAAGGTGATACGCGGAATACAACCACACTGCTGCAGTAAATATACAGTACGTGGTCAGGAAGTGGTTAAACCACCAAGAACAACCATAAGTTGTTGCCAACATCCCTTGTATTATGAAATATCCCAAATATCCCAGTACAGTGGAACGTTAACGGCAACACGTTAAATAAACCAAAATAATAAAAATAATAATAATAAAAAATCTAAAATACATGATTTTTTATTTAAATACATCAATAAAAAGGTTGATGTATACATCACTGTGTTAAAACATGGCATACCATAATGAAAAATATTGCTGATGTAGAAATAATTGCTGCATTTTCAGATGTTTTCTCTTGGCCCGACGTGTTTCAGGAAAATTATTATCCCTTTTTCAGGGGATTTTTTTACAGAGAATATCATAAGATCAAAGCATTCTATAACAGATCTAAGCATGATTAAGCATTGGAACAGAGATCCAGCGTGTATCAAATTCAAACAGTAATCAGGGTTTGAGAACTTACAGAGCCATCAGCACAAAGATAATCATATATCTGCCCACAAACTGTTAAACTGCCAGAGTTTAGGGGGATCTCACACATTCAATCCCAGTGAGGGGAATTCTAAGGCCCCAGATGCTCCATACAAGGGTCCAAAAATAGACCCCCCACACAACATGTTTTCTGGGAGCGGGTACCTGTCAAAATCGGGTACCCACCCCTCCTCAAAAGTGCCATTACTGAAAGAGAAGGGGGGAGGGCCTTTAAGCAGAACTTTCCGCTTTAAGGATGTAATAAGGATGCATTAATGTGTGTGTTTTTTTTTTATATCTGTCCGTAGTTGAGCTTTAATGAAGTGGTTTATAAATACCCACTTGCTGAGAAACTTAAAACTGTACCAGAGGTTAAACAGCAGATAAGAGAAGGCAAAATCAATTAGCTTTTAAGTAAGTAGTTAGAGGAGCAGTTATGTTTGGGCCCCTTAACCTCAAGATTAGCTACCCCCTATATACCCCCTGCAGCTAGTGAACAAGGTTGCTAGGAATTATACATTTTTTAGGTGTATTAACAATTCATGCCAACACCATAGCAAGCTACATACTTTGTTTTCTTTTCTTTTTTTTTTTGCAACTTCAACGGTGTGTAAAAACAAGTTGAAGCATCTGAGGTTTTTAAGTCAGCTGATTATGCTACACTGGCTTTCAACCACCTGCTTTCATCACAGAAACATCTTGTCCAAACCTGAACGAAGCAAACCCCACGGCTTAGGCTGAGAGCACTCAAAAATGCTGGGAATTTTATCTGAAGAGCTGAAAGGATTGCAGGGGTTTGAGTGATTAATGGGTACTAATTATTGGTGTGTGCAAAGGGATTCAGAGGTTGCACACTCCTAGTCTGAGATTACTCAGCCTAATGCTATGTTAGAGTATTTGACAGGTAAACACAAAGCATGAACTTCTATTGTGTTTCTTACCAATCTTGACGTTCTTTCCAGGCTGTTGTGCAACATTGTCACTTGCATACAGAACTACATTGAAGTTTACATTGGGTTTGTTTACTAAAGTAAAAAATATTCACTTACCTTGCATATAGGTGGATGATTGGCATGAACACAGCTTCACCTTATTGACTAAGAGAAGTAGTAATTCCCCTTGGAAAGTTAAAGAGGACCTTCATCCTAAAAAGCAGCTACAAATACTTTGGGTCCCCGGTGTCGGTATGTTTAGTACGGGGAGCTAGCTGTGACTCCTTGTGGCTTCATAATGCGCATGCACAAGCTGCAGTGCGCTTTGTAAATGGCCCCACAGCCTTCTGGGACCTGTGATGTGTCCCAGAAGGGTGCATGCAAAAAGGGGGGACCTCCGCTCAGATCACCTAGGTGATCTGAGCAAAAGTGAGAGGAGGTACCTATCAAAAAATGATGTGCCAGATGTGTTAGAGGAGGCAGGAGGAGTACAAATAGGGGAACTCACCTTTAGAGTGAAGTTTTGCTTTAAGATTGACTTTCTACTCTATTAGTAAATCAGCTCCAATGGCTGTAGACAGGCAGTTGTCTCATGAAGAGCATCTACGTGTTCTCAAAGACTCATGCCATCAGGACCTCATGGAATGCACGTGACACACATATTGTGAAAGCTTTGTTTCTTTTGCTACAGAAAAGAGAACAAATGGTTATTTGCCAACAGTGGTAATTTCGTCAATGAAAACATTTTTCGTTTTAGTCAGCAGCATTTTTACAGTGGCGAAAATGAAATGAACAGTACAGCACATTTTCGTACACTGAAGAAAACTATGACGAAAATCAAATCAGTTTTTGTTAATGAACAAAACCAGGATGAAAACTGCAAGGAGGGGCATTTACCCTCATGAACTAATTTCCGGGTTTCACTGAGCTCAGCCTGCTTCCCCTTCCAGCAAGCAAGTGACTGTGTGCACTGCAACTGCCAGAGACCAGAGCAGCACTGTGCTTTACAGACAGCCAGGCCTCCCGAGTCCCAACTCACAAGACGACCGCCAGCCAGGCACCCGCATCCATAGCAGAGAGCAGAGCAGACTGTTAGTGTGTAGTGTATTACAATTACAGCAGGCCTGAGGCTTCACCTCAGACCACCATCCATCACTGTGTGTACGTTACACAGGCCTCCTCTGACCACTGGCAGTGGTATCCAGGGCACTGTGCATTACAGGACATCCCTCAGACCTGAGACCACCATCCAGCACTGTGCAGCATTACAGGCCTCCTCAGACCACCATCCAAAGCACTATGCAGGATTACAGGCCTCCTCCTCAGACCACCATCCAGAGCAATATGCAGCATTACAGGGCTTCTCAGACCACCGTCCAGAGCACTATGCAATATTACAGGCCTCCTCAGACCACCGTCCAGAGCACTATGCAATATTACAGGCCTCCTCAGACCACCATCCAGAGCACTATGCAACATTACAGGCCTCCTCAGACCACCGCCCAGAGCACTATGCAGCATTACAGGCCTCCTCAGACCACTGTCCAGAGCACTATGCAGCATTACAGATCTCCTCTCAGACCACTGTCCAGAGCACTCTGCAGCATTACAGACCTCCTCAGACCATCCACAGCACTGTGCAGCATTACAGACCACCATCCATCACTGTGTGTACGTTACACAGGCCTCCTCTGACCACTGGCAGTGGTATCCAGGGCACTGTGCATTACAGGACATCCCTCAGACCTGAGACCACCATCCAGCACTGTGCAGCATTACAGGCCTCCTCAGACCACCATCCAAAGCACTATGCAGGATTACAGGCCTCCTCCTCAGACCACCATCCAGAGCAATATGCAGCATTACAGGGCTTCTCAGACCACCGTCCAGAGCACTATGCAATATTACAGGCCTCCTCAGACCACCGTCCAGAGCACTATGCAATATTACAGGCCTCCTCAGACCACCATCCAGAGCACTATGCAACATTACAGGCCTCCTCAGACCACCGCCCAGAGCACTATGCAACATTACAGGCCTCCTCAGACCACCGCCCAGAGCACTATGCAGCATTACAGGCCTCCTCAGACCACTGTCCAGAGCACTATGCAACATTACAGGCCTCCTCAGACCACCGCCCAGAGCACTATGCAACATTACAGGCCTCCTCAGACCACCGCCCAGAGCACTATGCAGCATTACAGGCCTCCTCAGACCACTGTCAAGAGCACTATGCAACATTACAGGCCTCCTCAGACCACTGTCCAGAGCACTCTGCAGCATTACAGACCTCCTCAGACCATCCACAGCACTGTGCAGCATTACAGACCACCATCCATCACTGTGTGTACGTTACACAGGCCTCCTCTGACCACTGGCAGTGGTATCCAGGGCACTGTGCATTACAGGACATCCCTCAGACCTGAGACCACCATCCAGCACTGTGCAGCATTACAGGCCTCCTCAGACCACCATCCAAAGCACTATGCAGGATTACAGGCCTCCTCCTCAGACCACCATCCAGAGCAATATGCAGCATTACAGGGCTTCTCAGACCACCGTCCAGAGCACTATGCAATATTACAGGCCTCCTCAGACCACCGTCCAGAGCACTATGCAACATTACAGGCCTCCTCAGACCACCGCCCAGAGCACTATGCAACATTACAGGCCTCCTCAGACCACCGCCCAGAGCACTATGCAGCATTACAGGCCTCCTCTCAGACCACTGTCCAGAGCACTCTGCAGCATTACAGACCTCCTCAGACCGTCCACAGCACTGTGCAGCATTACAGGCCTCCTAAGACCCTCCAACAACACGATATTCGATTTTTTTACTCCAGGAGTATATAATAAGTTTGGAAATTCTAGAGAAATGCTTAAATAATGCATTTCAATTTAATAAACACATTTGATTTTAGTTGACTAAAATTATTTTATTCAACTAAAATGTACTGGAGATTTTAGTCGACTAAATACGATGACTAAAATGGGACTAAAACTAAAATGACATTTTAGTCAAAGACTATGACTAAAACTAAAACACTTGCAGAAGACTAAAATGGAACTAAAACTAAAATGACATTTTAGTCCTAAAACTAACACTAAATCGAAATTTGCTGCCAAAATTAACACTGCTTGCCACAGAGCAACAAGTCCATGCTTCTATTTCCTCTTGACACTATTTGGACCAAAACTGAATGAGATTTTTACTATTTCAAGATGAGCAGTAGTTGGATAGAGAGCCCAAACGTTTGTGCATTGGGGTTCTTTGGTAACTCAATGGTAACACACCCTATATATATATATATATATATATATATATATATATATATATATATATATATATATATATATATATATATATATA
>BLSH010152862.1:299873-319878 GCA_018402905.1 Glandirana rugosa
TACTCTGTAGAAGGGGGAAAAAGAAGACTTTCGAGGAATTAATCTAAATTATTATCTGATAAATTTCATACGAATAATTGGGAGAATAATATTGGGGATAATATGTACATAGGACTCAATCCTGGATTCGACGTCAGACTTCCTTCGCAATCGACAGCCATGGGGTCAAACGGGGACACATAATTTGTATTTAATTTATAAACGCGATTTCACCATTATGTTCGTCGTTGATAGTACACTATTATTTGGTACACTGTATTGTATATTTTATTTCAACGCGATTTTACTAATATAGACTTATTTATAATCATTTTGATTGATGTATATATTTATTCAGATATAATCATTTTAGCGCAACTTTATTTTATATGTTATGTCACATGGTTTATTATCACATGATAGTTGCTGCTTGTATTACCACTTTAGCGCAAATATTTAATTTATGTTTAATACACAGGGGCAAACTGGGGTACCGACAGCTAACGCTTCCTTCAGACTGCAGCTTAGGTCCTAACTCAGGATACATGTATAATAGGGGTTATAATAAGAGGGTTAATAAGCATACTTTAAATAGTCTATTATTAAATCTAATTAAGGAGCTTTCAGAAGAAAAAGGGGGAAGATGTCTCATTGTCTCAGGTTGTATTCCAAGATCAATGTAAGTGCCAAGCCCCAAGCCTGGACATTTGAATTCTGTTCATCGGGCAGTTCTACTAGTATTACTATTAAATACTAGTAAACTAATATTTCTTTTAAGTTGGCTGGGTCTCCTCTGAGACTTTAGGACAGTGTTTCTTTTTTTGTTGATTTTAATTTTTATATTTTAAATTTAATGTGAAGGATGTGCAAATCAGATTGAAGCGATTGTAATCTTCTTTGTACTTTGGCTTGCTTCCTTGCTTTTTATTTAAAAGTTTCTCTTTATAGAGTTCCAGACTTGATTTAGTGTTTCTCCATCGCTAAACAATGAACAAACTGTATAGGCATCAAGGTTGGAATAGAATGGTCTCTATTATTATACTATAATTAGTGCGTTACGAAAGGAACCAATGAATGACAGACTGACAGAGATTGCGCTTTTATATATATGTTACTTTTTTAACTTTTGCGACCTTGATTTACCATTTAATTTTTCAATATGTTCAAGGTTTCAAAACGCTAGCAATTTTAAATGTTTTTCAAAACTCCCATGGCACACCTGCAAATCTCTCACGGCGCACAGTTTGTGAATCCCTGCTGTAGGGTGAGCTTTTAGCATCTTATAAATCTGTAAACTGTGTTAGTGACTGCTGCATTCTAGTGGCTGACTAAGTGTGTTGCAGGAAGCTTCTCCTGGTAGTAGGTATATGGATGGCATCTACACTGAAAAACAAATCCATTCTGGGTTGATTATTATCTCTGGGAAAGGCACTTTAAGCTACCAGTGAGCTCTAAAGCTCTGTACACAAGGTGCAAATTTCGGACAGGAATTTTCGTACGATGACAGATCGTCCGAAATTCTTACCGTTAGTATGCTCCTTTCAACAGCCGATTTTGACTACAATTCAATTCAATACAGGAGGAATAAGAGGACCCTGGTCGTTAGAGTTATACATTGCAGCCCATCACATGCTTGGATTATTTTCTCATGCACGCTAGAATACTTACATTTAAACTGGTTGCTATGTTCGTAAAAGTACATTTTACTTCATTTTTTTTAATATTAATGCTGCCATAAAATAAATTTTCCATTTTGAAATATTTTTTTTTTTTTTAAACGTCAATGCAACTATTATTTCTGATCTGTATACCCCATTTACAGAAAAATAGAATATACATGTGTTTTGTGTTTCTTGTTTCAGGTAAATGGTACAAACATCAGTTGACCTATCAGATTGTGAACTGGCCATGGTACCTGTCTCAGCATCAGGTGAGGCAAGCAGTTAAGGCAGCGTTTGAATTGTGGAGTAATGTCTCCTCGCTGACCTTCACTGAGGTTACAAGAGGACCAGCAAACATTCGTCTGGCTTTCTTCGATGGAGAGCACAATGATGGAGCTAGGCATGCATTTGATGGACCAGGTGCTAAACCATTCACTCTTGTAAGCTTTGTTATTGAACCACACAGTGATATATTAATCTAGAAACTAGTTCACAATACAGACGACCCAGACTCCCTACTTCAAGTACAGGGGATTTTAGTGCAGGTTGATGTCTTTAATGGTGGCCATCCAGGCTTCAATAAAAAAATTGATTTCTTTTCTGATCAATCTCTCCTGATAGCAATATTCCATAGTGAATGATCCATTTAATTGTTATGCCACACATTGGGAAACATATTTGAATCAATATTTGGAAGATACAATCCTAACTTATTGATTGCATGTCTGTTTCCACCATGCAATCTCATAATCTGAAATATGATCGGCTTCAACTTCGTGCTGACAATTGATGCAAAATTATCAATAATTTTCTGCCCTTGCCATTCAACTCAGTTTGAGCAAATCTCTTTTAAACTGATCAGAAGGGAAGCTATGACTATTTGATTATTTGCAGATTAAATAATTTTGATCAAATTGCACATTGATTGGATAATGCATATATGGCCACTATTAGACAGAGGAATGGCTGCCTTCCTACATTCACATTTCCTCTACACTCAGACTGGATGTATTTTGTTGACTAACAATATGAACAAATTCATAAAAGCTATTTGGGTAGTCCTTGACTGCTGAGAAGCATAGGCCTGAAGCCATAACTGTGTTTAAAGTGATTGTAAAGTCTTGTTTATATTTTTAATGTACACAAATGCTCCAAGAGTGCAGCAACACCTTCTATTAAAATCACACTCTAATACTTAAAATGGAACTATATGACAAAAATAAAAAATGGGCAAACAGACAACATTTTTAAGGAAAAAGAGACATGCTATGTTCCTTCTGCATTAAAGCGAAACTAAACCCTCCTTAAGTTTTCAGCCAAGGAAACTGCCATCTTGGCCTCTGTTTGATCTTCAACTGCCATGATGATGCACATGTGATCAGTTATGATACCAGCCATTTGACGATTTGACAGTTTGGTTGGGAGCACAATCAATAGTAACTGTGTTTTGAAACATTTTTAAATCAATGGGTTTAGTTTCTTACCTGTTTGTCCCTCCATGTACAGTGAGCTGTGCATACACAGGACACTGTACAAGTTTGGCAATGCTGAAATGACTGAACTCCCACACATACATGGAAGTGACGTCCTCTTGGCCTGGCCACTGAAAGTGGCTGGCGATTGATACCTGGAAGCTGGCCACCTGAAGATGTCCACAGCCGGCAGGGAGCTCCGGGACTCTGCATCGTTGGAGGAAAGGTGAGTATAACTCCATTTTAAAAATATTAAAGCTGGCATAAAATAATTCACATAGAACATTGTCACCCAAATAGTATTTAAAGGGCCCGAACACTCATTACTTTACTATCTTGCGTTGATTCCTCCCTCTTCCTAATATGTTACTTAGACAGTAAGTGAGCAAAACACACACAAGTATTAAAACCTCTGCTTGATTTTTTTTTTCCAAGTTTGTGTCCTGGGGAAGGAGTGGGGGGATTCTCCTCACTTTCTGTGTTGCCAAGGCACAGAAAGTAAGGGGAAACCACCTGGACTAGGCCAGAATTTAAAAAAAAACTAACCCTTAATTACATTAGACAAAACTAAGAAGAGAGCTTAAATGACAACCGTACTTTGAGTACAGTTGTCTTTCAATTATTCTGCCCACTTCTGATTGCAGCCTGCCTGGTAATATGCCCACCTTCCTTCCTACATGTTTCTGAGATACTGTGTGGCTTCCGGCTGTCGAGCACAATACAACTCATCCATAGTAGAGAATGAAGCTATGATGCACAGGTGCTGTAAGAAGAGGACCTCGAGGGAAAGGCTGTGCAGCACTGGATAACACTGCACAGTGGAGATTGCTGAAATGTGCAGGAAAGGAAGGGGAAGTATTTTACCAGGCACTGCACCTGGGGATTCATTAAAGGACAACTGAGCTAAAATACCTTTTAATTGTCCTTTAAATATTTTTACAAAGCTTCCTAACCATATATTGTTCTATAAATGTCTGTGTGATGATCTAGCGTTGCTTATTCTCAGGACACGTTCTTTACACTAACTGACTTATGTCTTCTGGCAGGTGGTGCTTTGGCTCATGCCTTTTTTCCAAGAAGAGGAGAAGCTCACTTTGACAATGCTGAACACTGGTCTTTAAATGGGAAGGGCAGAAATCTATTTGTTGTCTTGGCACATGAAATTGGGCACACGCTTGGGCTTCAGCATTCACCCTTCAAAAATGCCCTCATGTCTCCATACTACAAAAAATTAGGCAGAGAATATGTGCTGAATTTTGATGATATATTTGCCATCCAAAATCTATATGGTAATTTTCTTTATGAAAAGTATGTGTGACATGGATCTTACTGCTCATAAATAACTTGGTTGGTGGCTGTGAGTAGCTTCTGTTTTTGCTGCCAGTGCAACAAAAAGAAAATACAGCTGGTGGCTTGTGAGATACAGTATGTAGTAACATTTTCAAACTTGAAAAGTTATACCCAGTTATTTTAAGATGCAACTTTAGGGTTCACAATAATAGCCTATGAATAGCATATCCTGTGCAATTCAAATGCGATTCAGAGCAGTTTGATTTGAACCCATTAATGTTAAAAGGGCTCAAATCACACTGTATTGCGCCAAAGTAGTGCATGCACTAATTTTGGAAACACACTACAACTGGATCACATACAGAGAACGCTTCACATTTTCTCAATGTATGCAAAGCTTTCCCTGATTGGAAGTGGTGGAGAGTCAGGGTGATGACATCATAATTTCCACTTTGTCCAATCAGAAAACACTTTAGAAATCGGAAAGTGGTCTTCGAATGGCTCCCCTGCTGGGCAACCTTCTGTGTTTTGTAAGCAGAAGTGTAGCCGCTCGGTACAGGACCCAGAAGCCAGCTGTGATAGCAGCAACTATTAGAGGGATTTCCATCTCTCATGGGGGTCGGCCAGGTATGAACATACATACTTATATTGGTCCAAGCAATACAAATATATACATACCTAAACTTTGGCTTTAAATTCAAAAACATTCGGCACGATCATCTGATAATCTATTCGTTAATACACAGCTTTTGAGAGCCGATCATGACAGTTCATGCAAAAATATCTAAAAGGACAAGCACAAAAAATATTTTTAGTAAGATAATAGAACAGACGATTTTCATGTAATTAGTATAGTATTTGTACGAAAAAAATCGAGTGACCAAGAAAAAATACATTACAATACAACACATTATATCACTTCCGAATTTGTATTCTGTCTTACTACAGATTAAACCCGAACAGACAATGCTTTTTAAGCAGCTTTAGTAATAGTTTTTTTTTTTGCCTGCTGGGATAAAGGTTTTGCATAAATAAATCTCTAAAGCCCCTTGCACACTGGCGTCTGGCGTGCTTTTGCCGCGCTTTCCCAGGGTGAAAAAAAACACTGGAAAACGATTTCCTATTAAATCCTATGTAGCCATGTGCTCCCTTGAGAGTGGCTTGTAGTAGTGGTTCCCCTGATAGCTGACCACAATCGCACCATATATCACACATCCGAAGACACTGACCAGACCGGTTCTTGTTTTGTTGTTTTATTTGGGAAATTAACTTGGATAGGGATAAGGGATGACTGTGAGATTCCCAAGAATTATTATACAAGGATTCCATATACAGTCCTGTATATGCACACTTCACTGCAGACTCTCCCTCAGCAGACTATTGCTCCTCTCAACTCTCCAGCACTTCACTTGCTGACCGTTTCTTTTATAGTTCTCTCACTATACAGCTCACAGCTTTACACTTCTTTGCTTCTCTCCTGCACAGAACTTAGTTTCAAGCCTGAAGGGAAACTTATCAGGCTTCTCTATACTTTTCTCTTCACCTTGGTTAGCACGTGGTGAGGCCTACCCTGTTTCAGCAGGACCTCAGGAACACCCATTACAGGCTAGGGATCAAGGGCCCCTGAATGTGCAGCAAAGTACTTTAGTGTTAACCAGGCCTTTGATGGACTACCACTCTCAGCCTTCCTCTCCAGGTCCCATCAACCTGCTCTCTGGTAGTGACTCTCCTTTCCCTTGACTGGCTCCTAAGGCTCTCAAAGACTGTCCACCATTCCTCTCACAGCCTACTCCAGCACTTTCTCCTCCAGTCCCAGGGACAGTCACTCACTGCACCAGTGGATACTTTAGTCACACCTCCTGTAGCACCTCTGCTGTTCTCCTGTTCCTCTTGTGCCACTCCAGGAAACACTCTCCTTCCTGGCCGCACCCAAACTCCCAGGCCCCAAAGTCACCCTCCCCAGACTGGGGGCGACCTCCCCAGTAGGGGCCTGCACCACAGCGCCTCTGCTACGTCTCCAGACTTCCATCCAACTCTACTCCTCCCAGATTGGACTGACTCAGAATATTTAAGGAGGCCTGCTGCCTGCCAACCCTGCTTAGGGAATGGTCAGGGCTCATCAGAACACTCCAGATGGCTCTACCCATCTCCCAGCTCTCTGACCAGAAAACCTTCTCCGGGTTTCTAGAAAGTGAGAGGTTCTGGTGACCTCATCTGTTAAGTCCATCCATTCCTTCCTGAGCTTCTCCTCCCAGCCCAGATCAAAACATTCAGGCCTGAACATTACAGTCAGGCCTGACTAAATTTACCTCTCCTAGCCAAAAACCCTGCTAGAAAATGCACCTATACTATGGGGGCGCTACACCTATGTAATTGTTCACACTGTGGGTGGGCTGTGCTTTCAAAAGTCCTGCAAGCTGTAACTTTGGTACAGTTTTTCAAAAGCACACCAAAAGGGCACCTTCCATTGTAAGTCAATATGAACGCATCAAAAGTGCATCAATGTCAAAGGGCCCTTATTAACACTTTTGCTGGACAGATTGATATGTTAATGGAAGTTGAAAAATTACAGATTTACTGGCTGTTTTGCCAGATGAAAATAAAAGATTAAAGCCAAAAAAAAGAACATGAATGCAGCCATGACATTGAACAATTGATAAACTGCCATATATTATATTTTTGCTTTTAGGATTATTATCCTTTTTAAGCTCATCGGCAGTCACTAGTATTATGCCCTGTTAATTTCTTTTGTAACTTTATGGACCCACTCTTGCACGTGCGCTAACATGTGCATTAATGCTTTTTCTTGTCAAACCAAAAAGGGCACCTGAGGCGTTTTTCCCAACATAATGCAAGCCAGCACTTTTTTTTTGTTATATGTGTTCCAGTGAGATTGGGTTCAGATGTGTTTTTGAGTGTATGCACATTAGGGTGCCAAAAAATGTAAATTAAAAATGAATGGACACACCCAATAACGTATACACTACGTGTTTTTGTAACCTTCATACAACAGTGTAAAATAAAAAAGAAGTCTAGTCTGGCCAAATCTGACATATCAGTTATGGGTAGAGGCTGCAGAGCTGAATTGCCTGTTGTCTTTCTTTTGGCCTTGAGGACTCAGTATGTGATGTTTCCCCACCACCGTTTCCTGCCTACTGCCCTTCCTGCCATTAAAATTAAAGTAAAAAGTAGTAAGGAGTGTGAGACTGCCCCCCCCCCCCTACTGTAAAAATAAATAATTTCCTAAATAATACAAAACAGTGGCATCTACTAACACATGGAATTATTATTTGTGGATGGGATAATCCTTTTTAAACTACTTGTATGCTTGTAGGCTACTGTATGGTGGTGGGTGGTATGTGCAGGAGAGAGGAGTGCAGAGTATATGGTAGTGGTTAGTATGTACAGGAGAGGAGTCAGGAGTGTATAGTGGTGGGTAGTATGTGCAGGAAAGGAGTGTATGGCGGTGGGTATTATATACAGGGGAGAAGTGCAGAGTGTATGGCAGTGGGTAGTATGTACAGAAGAAGTGTGTGGAGTGCATGGCGGTGGGGAGTATGTGCAGGAGAAGAGTGCAGAGCGCATTGCAGCGGGTAGTATGTGCAGGAGAAGAGTACGGAGTGTATGGCGGCAGGTTGGGGTGTGGAGTGTATGGTGGTGGATAGTATGGGCAAGAGAGGGCTGTGGAATGTATGGCGGTGGGTAGTATGTGCAAGAGAGGAGTGCAGAGTGTATGGCAGTAGGTAGTATGTGTAGGAGAGGGGTGTGGAGTGTATGGCGGTAGGTAGTATGTGCAGGAGAGGAGTGCGGAGTGTATGGCGGTGTGTAGTATGTACAGGGGAGGAGTGTGGAGTGTACGGCAGTGGGTAGTATGTGCAGGAGAGGAGTGCGAAGTGTATAACGGTGGGTAGTATGTGCAGGGAGAGAAGTGCGGAGTGTATGGTGGTGGGTAGTATGTGCAGGAGAGGAGTGCGGAGTGTACGGCGGTGGCTAGTATGTGCAAGAAAAGAGTGCAGAGTGCATGGCGGCGGGTAGTATGTGAAGGAGAATAGTGCAGAGTGTATGGCGGCGGGTAGTATGTGCAGGGTAAGAGTGCGGAGTGTATGGCGGTGGGTAGTATGTGCAGGATGGTGTCAGTAGGTGAGTGGATGGTGTCAGTAGTTCTTTATTTTTAAATTATATTTTTACAATTTACATTTTTTATTTGTTTTTTCATTTTTTGAAAATGCTTTGGGGGGCCAGTGAATGGTGCCAGTAGGGCAGTGGATGGTGTCTGTAGAGCAATGTACAGTGTCAGAAATGTATTATTTTTTACAATTTATTTTTGTATTATTTTTTTCACAATGATTTGGAGCAGTGAACAGTGTCAGTAGAAATGAGAAGAGTGTCAGACACAGATTCCCCAGTCCTTTTCTCTGCAGCCTCAGCGCTGAAGATGAATGAACTAAGACTGAGGCTCCTGCTCATTCATAAACTGAAGCACTGTAAACACAGTTTAGGATGCTTCAGTTATAAATGGACAGAGTCAATGATCACTGACTCTGCTCATTCAGAAAAGGAAGGGGCCGATAAATGACACGTTCCTTTCTCCGCTCTCCATACTGACCCATCCCCTGCAGTAGCCGACGGTAAAGGAGAGGAAGGAAGCCGGAAGATATGCGGGGGTGAGGGGGGCTGGAGGAGTGCACGGGGGCTGGAAGACCACACAGAGTGGCCTAGAAAGGAAGGGAAATCCAATGGACATTTGCGGGTGATCAGTGCAGGGTCGGTGTGAGGCACTTACAAGCACCGATCTCCCTGTATGGCTTTCAATGAAGCAGCTGAAATCCTCAGGAAGAAGAGGAGAATCAGCTTTCAGCTGCTTCATTGAAAGCCATACAGGGAAATCGGTGCTTGTAATTGCCCCCACTGACACACTGATCACCCCTAACTGAAATTTCCCCTGCTGCAGGAGGTGCGAACCAGGTACGCGGATCATCCATGGGTACAGTGTGGGTCAGAGCCCTGTGGACCTATGTGCAATGAGCACCTTGCAGCCATGGATGATACACCATTGACTCTATAATAATATATTTTTTTCATATTCATTTATTTCAAGTATTTTATTTATTAATTTTCGCAGAGCTTTACAAAATGTACATTTAGCCCCTACCTATAAGGAGCTTACAATCTTTGGTTTCTATCTCAAATACATACATTCACATACTAGGGCCAATTTAGAGAGGATCCAATTAGCCTACTTGCATGTCTTTGGTGTGTGGGAGGAAACCGGAGTACCCAGAGGAGACCCACGCAAACACAGGGAGAATATGCAAACTCCAAGCAGACAGTGAGTGCCTAGATTTGGATTTGAAACAAGCACCGCAATGTTGCAAGGCAGAAGCATTAGAAATGACCATTTTAAACACATTCAAAATATAAAACAAATATTAGAAATCTGCAACTAGAAGGGAAAAAAAGACATTGATTGAAAATAGATCTCATGATTTAGTGAATTAGAACAAATGTAAGCTTTTGTTACTAGGCATTTTTATTACACTGCAAAATAAAATAAAAAATCTCTGTGAAATGGCTTTATCTTCATCATTGTGCTTGTGTGACAGGGGCGCCCTCAAGTGGCAGGCTGGTGCAGCTGCCTGGGAAACAGTTCACTAGGTTTGAAGAATGGAGTGAAGAAAAGAAAGGAGTCACAGATGGTGCAGTCAAACCATATTACTGCCAGTCCATGTTTGACGCTGTCACTTGGGGTAAGAACTTTTCTAATTATAAGCAGACAGAGATTTCATTCTTTTATAATTAAAAATTACACAAGATTAGAAGCATGCAATAAAACCACAGTTAAAAGACAGTAGATTATGCAAAGTATAAGGGCTCTTTCACACATGCGGAGCCCGTTTTGATGGGCTCCGCTGCTCAGCGGGGATCCATCCGTTTATCCCTGCTGAGCCAGCAAAAGACAGGACAGTCTCTGCACTTCATGCAGAAACTGACCTGTCACAGCTCCATTCTCCTCTATGGAGAATCGGATGAACACGGACTGTCTGTCCGTGTTCATCCGATCCGCCAGGCAGATGGAAAATAGGTTTTCCATCCGTCTGTTTTTGGCGGATTGAAGCGGATCGGGTGTCAGCGGTCACCACTGACATCCGTCGCTCCATAGAGCGCAATGGAGCGTCCGTTCGGGTCCGCCTGAAAAACTGACAGGCGGACCCAAACGATCCGCCCATGTGAAAGGGGCCTTAGTATGTCGTAGAGGCCAGCTGAAAAGTGAAAACTAAAGCACATATATAAAGCACTAATTAATGCATTCATTTTCATTTTCTCTAAATGTTTATGGAAAGAACTCTATTAGGCCCCTTGCACACGGGGCTGTCCAGCTGTAGTGCATTTCAGTGCATCTGGGAAGGATGGGTACAGCATTTAGACAAAGTCTATGACAGGCTGTGCTGAATGGAGCTGAACGCTGTACCAATCGTTTTTTGTGTTTTTTTTCTTTTTTTGGGGGGGGGGGGGGGGTTAGTCCTTTTATTGGTTGAACTAGATGGACTTGTGTCTTTTTTCAAAAGACTAACTATGTAACTTTGTAAGTGATATCAGCTGTTAGGGCCCTATGCATTCAGGGGTGAATCTTCTGTGTAGCATTATACTTACCTTAAAGGAAATCTATGGTCACAGTATAACCTTTCATTTTATACCATCATCATTGTAATAACAATACAAACAATCATTATTTCTAACAATCCTATACAGGTTTACCTGAAAGATTTCCTTTCATGTTGTGAGTTCTGCCTGTCTGCTGGTCATCTCTTTCCACAATTTTCTGGATTCCCTGCATGACTTGCTGTTCCATTTCTAAGGACTACATATCCCATGGTACCTTGCTGCCTGCAAACAGTGTTTCCTGTACTGACTCCGCCTCCTGAAACCCCTCTTCTCAGCACCTCGGTAGTTCAGAAGGCAGGCTCTGTGAATTCTGTGAAGCAGCAGTGCATATCCACATGACATAGGTGTCCGTTTATGAAGCAGTGTAAAAAGTCCACTGCTTCCTTCTCCGGCATTCACAGAGGAGATCGTTCTCCTCTGGATGCCTTTTTATAAACCCGGTAAGATTGCTTCACCTCTAGCGAAGTGAAGTGATCTACAAGCGATTCAAACAGTGGAGAACGCCCCCTGATACTGGAATCTCGTGAAATCTAACAAGATTACGGCACCAGAAATTCACAGAAACACTGAGATGTCGGTTTATTAAGCAGCTTCAGAGATTGCAGCTTCATAAACATCTGTGTCAGTGAATGACAGATTCTCCATGTGCAGAGATAATCGGTGGAGAACATGTTCTCTCCCGATTATCTCTGCTTCATAATCCGAATATGAACTGTGATCAGCGGTGATCCTTGGGATCACCGCTGATCACAGTTTCATAAACGGACACCATTGTGAATACATGTCACATTATTCACCAAAATAAATGGGTGGGGATCGTCACAAAGTAGGTTTGCAAACTTCAAGATCATTTGGAGTAACTGGAGTTGGCGAGAAATAATTGAAATACAATGTGGAAACAAATCTATGATTTTACATTTTGACCATAGCTATGCTTTAATCTTGTGTTTTCACTACACTAAAACTTCACTGACGCTAAAATTATTTTTTCTGGTTATACAGATTTGAAACAAACATTGTACGTCTTCAAAGGCCGACATTACTGGATGGTGACTTTGAATGGAAATGTCTCAGGGCCCCAGCTCACACAGCAGAGGTGGAAGAGACTTCCAGCATTTGTTGAAGCTGCAGCAGTGTCCGGATCCGATGGCAAATTTTATTTTTTTAAAGGTGAGAACTTAGGATGAAGGCTGCAGCTCAGTAGCCGTGTATTCCAGAGCTGGTAACATTTTAATTCATTTCCAGACACACCACTTAGGGGAAATAACTGAGCCACTTAGGCTACATTTCCACTAGTGCGACTTGTCATGCGACTTGGGACTGCAACTTTGCATGATAAGTTGTACCCCATGAGTACCATTAATATCTGGGCGACTTCAAGTCACAGCAACTTCAAAGTAGTCCCTGCACTACTTTGGTCCCACTTTGATGCATTAAAATTTTGGCACAATTGCGCGGCTTTCAGGTCGCAATAGTGGAAACCTAGGCTAACTCACAATAAGACTGGATTCACACCTATGCATTTTTAGTGCTTTTTGCAGATTTGCACCACAGACCATGTTCCATAGGAAACCATGTCACATGGACTGCAGTGCAAATCTGCAAAATGCAAAAGCCACTAAAAATGCATAGGTTTTAATCCAGCCTAATATCAGAGGACAATATCACACAACAGATCCATCTTAACCTTTGCTAAATTGAATCACAGTATGCTTTTTTGCATTTAAATTTGGATGTAAAACTTGAGTTTTTGAAATATGCAGGATGTCATTTATTTGTATGGTAAGCGGGCTGAGCCTTCAAGTTACAGAAATTATACATAAAATACCTTTTATTTCATTTTTTTTCAGTCAGATACTATTTTATTGAAACATTTTTTACATTTTACAACAAAATTAGTGCATACAAAACATACCCACTGAACATTTAAAACTACAATTAACACAAAAGAACCCCAAAAAAAAATCCAAGTAGACTATGAAACTTCCCGATTATACAATCATTGTTATACAGTATAACATCTTTCAACATAACAATGAGTTAATGAATACACTCTTCATATATAAAATTGACTGCATTATAAGACAAGCCTTTCTATTCAGTTTAACAATTACTCCCTAATGGCTTATGTGTACTGCTATCCCATACCAGGGGTCTATCCCTCTGCTAACTTTTAATAAAAATCGAATATTGGGAGGAGGGTCTCAATAGGAGACCCTCAAATAATGGACAACATGTGACCGGTACCTCTTCCTGAACAGTGATGCACAAAATAGTAGACCCTAACAAGCTAATTATAAAGTACTTTAGCGGTACCCCAACATTAGTAAAAAAATTGTCAAAAATGATAAAAATGTTCACATATACATATCAAAAAAACACATAAAGACATACCCAGATTACACACAAAAAATTGCCAAAACCATCTGATACTCCTTTCAATATAGGTTCTTGTTGGCTCCACTGTAGTAGAGTACTGTGAGTTGCTGTTATTTTGACGCAGTTTGCATTTCGCAGGAAATAACCCAAAAAGTTTTCAGCAAGAACACTCACAGTTTCTATACAAAGGACAAAAAAAATTTGATGGGCCTCCTACAGCCGGTCATTGTCACCCATGCGATGCCAAAGGACAATCCTACTCATTATACAAGGTAATCTCAAATTCCTATGTGTTAGGAACTAGGTATCCTTAATGAGGTTGTGTGCAGTCATCTCACTCCATGCGGATCTGAGGAATGACAGGATGGGAACTTCCTTATTTACAGAACAAAAGATCCTCCACATTATTCAGTGTAAACTATACAACCTCATTGAGGATACCTTATTCTTAATACATAGGAATTTGAGATTACCTTGTATAATGAGGAGGATTGTCCTTTGGCATCGTATAGGTGACAATGACCGGCTGTAAGGAGACCATCAAATTTGATTTTTACTTTGTATACAAACCGTGAGTGTTCTTACTGAAAACTTTTTCCTGAAGCGGGTTATTTCCTGCGAAACGCAAACTGCGTCAAAATCACAGCAACTCACTGTTCTCTACTACAGTGGAGCCAAAAAGAACCTATATTAAAAGGAGTATCAGTTAGTTTTTGGCAATTTTTTGTGTGTAATCTGGTTATTTCTTTATGAGTTTTTTAATATGTATAAACTGTATGTCAACATTTTTATCATGAAACAACAAACTATTTTTGATATTTTTTACTAACGTTGGGTACCGCTAAACTCCTTTATAATTAGCTTGCTAGGGTTTACTATTTTGTGCATAACTTTCAATAAACTCATTGGTAGGCTCAGCATATTTTAATATGCCTAAGATATTTAATATTTAATCGCACTCATGTAACCATGGCTTCTGAAGGGCCAAGGCGGAGGATGGGTATCGCCTCCATGATGTTACTGGTGAGTCCTGGTCTCTGGCTTCTGAACTTCAGCTGCCTGCAGCCTTTGGGAACTGTCCACTGAAGGCAGATGGTTAAGGCCTTTGGCCTCTTTGTATTATCTGCAGCAATGGGAAGCAAGTGGTGCTGGAGGTATGCCTAGAAGTGACTGGCAGAATGTTATGCACTGTCAAGGTTAGAATACAGGCATTGTGTACTTTGTCATGGCTGCTCGTAGTGTTAAAGTGAGAGGCCACTGGAAGGATGACAGCACTACTGCTACATTGCAAGGCAGTGGGTGAGTATTGTCACCCTGCAAAAGGAAGCCCCATACACAGACTGAGAGGATCACCTGGTTAGTAGAGTGTTAATTCAAAATACTATAATTAGTTTTACAGGTGCAGGTATCAATATGTATTTAACTGGGATATTTAGATTTACAGTACAGTTTAAATGCTGTGCTTTAAAAATATTAACCTAAAGTGTATCTGCATTTGCAACTACAGGCCACAGTAACAGACTCACATTATGGGAGGCACTGTCAGCCAGGGACGTGAAGTCAGGAGAGGCAGGTGGCCATGAACATAAAAAAAATAAAAAATCGAACTTTGAGGGTCATAGCTCAGCGACCTGGGGTCACAGAGACTTGGGGGGTAGGTACCTGAAGTCCTACCCCGCCACTGCTAAAAATGTGGGTTCTTATGGTTCCGGAGATATAGCGCTCCTTGAACAGCCTGTCAAAAGCTACATACAGAGCAGCCAATTTAAATACAAGACGGCACACTCTGTTTGCAGCAGACTGAGAGGATGACTTTTTGTCAGAGGCACTGAGCTCAATAGACAGCTTGGTGCCTTAGACCAATGGTAAAGCACCATTGGTGAAAGCTGTCCTATAAAAATTCTGCAGTGGAGGCTCTCCTCTCACTGCAGTGTCATAGAAGGGGCATGTGTCTAAAAGACAAATACTTCCTTCCAGCCCAGCCCTCTTAATTACAAGGAAAAGCTATGGGTTTATGTATATATGATTTACCCATAATCCCATGTTTTTCTCACACAGTTAAGAGGGAGAATGAGAATCTGCTGCTGAAAAGGTACTATTAAGCTAAATCATATATTATTATGCTATATGTTATAACATAATCATTTATTATTTATCTATTTACTGTGAAATTGCTGGTTTGAAGTTATAACTTCAAACTTCAGTAATTTGTTCGTTAAGCCGCCTGCTTGAGTACAGTTTTTGAAAATATAGTAAAGTATCTTAAAAACAATATATAATAATTATTTGTATATTACTTACTTATGGCAATTAACCCCTTGCCACGAGTCCAATTCTGACACTTCTCTCCTACATGTAAAAATCATCATTTTTTTTCTAGAAAATTACTCAGAACCCTCAAACATTATATATATGTATTTTTTAGCAGTCACCCTTGGGAATAAAATGGTGGTCGTTGCAACTTTTTATGTTACAGGGTATTTGCGCGGCAATTTTTCAAACTCGTTTTTTTTTTTTTGGAAAGAAACTGTTTCATGAATAAAAAAACAAACACTAAAGTTAGTCTGTTTTTTTTTATTTTTGTATAATGTGGAAGATGATGTTATGCCAAGTAAATAGATACCTAACATGTCACACTTTAAAATTGCGCACACTTGTGGAATGGCGCCAAACTTCAGTACTTAAAAATCTCCAAAGGCGATGCGTTAAATTTTTTTACAGGTTACATGTTTAGAGTTACAGAGGAGGTCTAGTGCTAGAATTATTGCTCTCGCTCTAACGTTCATGGCATTTGTGTGTATCTGGCTCTGATACTAGCCAGTGCCTCACCAGCCACTGACCTCACCGCATGTCCCTGCTCTCAGCATCCTTCTTCCATTTACTCTCTACCACCCTCTCTGGAGAAGGGGAACACACTTGACACACAGGCCATTTTTTGCGATACGGCACTGCGTTGATTTAACTAACAATTGCGTGGTCATGCAATGATGTATCCAAATAAAATGTATGTCCTTTTTTCCCCACAAATAGAACTTTCCTTTGGTGGTATTTGATCACCTCTGTGTTTTTTATTGTTTGCGCTATAAACAAAAGAAGACCGACAATTTTGGAAAAAAAAAAAAAATTTTTTTACTTTCTGCTATAAAACATATCCAATAAAAAAATTTAAGGAATCCACTTTCTTCATAAATTTAGACCAATGTGTATTCTGCTACATACTTTTGGTAAAAAAAATCCCAGTAAGCGTGTATTGATTGGTTTACGCAAAAAAAAAAGGCATCTACAATGAAAAATCTCAGTCTGTGATATATTTTCATTTAATGTTTTTACTAGTAATGGTGGCGATTAGCGACTTATAGCTGGACTGTGATATTGCAGCAGACATTGGGACACTGACAATATTTGGGGGCCATGACACTAATACAGTGATCAGTGCTAAAAAAAACGCACCACCACTGTACTAATGACCCTGGCTGGGAAGGGGTTAACAGGGGTGAGCAAAGGGTTAACTGTGTGCCTAGCTAGTGTGTTTGTGTACTGTGGGAGGTGCTTTTGGCAGGGGAAGGCATGGATCTTTGTACGTGCTGGAACACAGGATCCATGCCTTCCTACTGACAGAATGGCGGTCTGCCTTGTTTACCTCTCCGTTGGAGGATTGATGGGTGCCAGTGGATATTGTGTCCACGGTACCCACCGCTGGGCTTCCGCTGTGTGTTATTCACTACTTGTCAAATATGCTGCAGAAATCTCCCGCCACTAAGTCTGGCTGCATCCATTTTAACTGTGGGCAGCTGAAGCTCCTGCCTGTTCAATTCCTGGATTTACACAGACACACAGAGGCACGCCTACAGCTCTGCAGCCCTGCAGCTCTCACTGGCCCTCTTATGACTCATTCCTCCACCCTTCCTGGCAAACTCATGAGAGTGAGAGAGAGCTGTACATGATGTCATAAGCCTAGGCTAATGACCAGACAGGAAGTGGGCTGTATAAGTTATTTACTGGAAGAAAAAAAAATGTTTTACTATCCAAAGTTAAAACAACAAGGGCAGAAGATTTAATAGATGGCAAGTTAAAAAAATGAATGAAGAGCCACTTAAAAGAGTGACTTCCACTCCTCTGTCTATTTAAAAAGCCTGTAATCTGTTATGCAGATGTAGCGCTACCCCCACAGAAGCTGCTTGGTGGATTTGGTTCTCTGTTCTTCTGCCTCAACTCTGAGAACAACGTCAGCCCCACTGACACACCAGGTTAAGCAAATGGATACTGCACTGCTACTGGGAGCACAAATACAGATACCCTGCATACAACGAAGGTTCAGTATCAAAAAGCTCACATTGATGAACCTAATATATTGTCACGAGTTGCAGTTTTGATATTAAACTTCAGTTGTGTTCAGGGTATCATGATGGGAGTTCACTAGCTGCAGTATGCACATAAATGCGTAAATAGAGGATTAGATCAGTGATTGTTTAATAGACGATATGTTCACTAGGCTATAGCAGCATAGAATGGAGTTCTTTGCAGCTAAATTAGGGAAAACCTGGTAATCCAACAATTCAGCAATAAGTAATGGTCTAGTAACAGCAATGGTAATCAATACTGTGATAACGCCTCTGTAAACAGTAGGCTATAAAAGTGTTCTCTATATGAACGGCAGCAATGACATTTTAAGGCTCCCTAAAGAGGTACCTCTTACTATGGATAACAGACAAAGTGAAGCTATCTGAGAGAGCAATATTTAGTCCTAGGTCTTCAGCCAGCTAAAGTCGGGGCCTAGTCTTTACTGTGGTGCACATGGATACAGTCCCAATAAGGCCTGCATGCAATATATAATGTGCTCAGTTTCTGCTAGCAGCAGCAGGTTAATGGCAGCAGTGTCCTCTCGCCAGTTACATTGATACAGCTGTTCATATGTTAGCTCATTTCTTGATCTGCCTGGAATGACTACAGTCCTCAGCACAAGGCTGCAGGCTTGTATGAAGTTGATGTGCACACAGGAGCAGCAATGTGTACACCTTGGTCTCCACACAGCAAAGAGGAAATTCCTCGGTATTCAGTCTGTGAAAATAGTCTTTCTTTCTATCCAGCTGTCATTGGGAATTGTAGTTCTATACTCCATTAACTCCCATAGCATGATCCTTCTCCTGCACTACATCTACCATGATTCAGTGCTGCCAACCTACAAGTCAGGTGAACACCTTCTGCTTGTCAGCTCCCCCTGGGGGATGAAGGTGTAGTAGTGTTAACCTTTTCAGCCGAAGTTCATTGAGAGCACAGAGAGCACTGCAGCATAGTGTCCTAAACTGCTCTCTGTCTTGAACCATGCCAGGGTTCTATTCTAAAAACATACTTGCTGGCTCAGTAAATTAAGCCTTGTCCTGCTGAGATCAGCTGCTACAAGCCAAGTACCCTTTCTGACATGTTCCCTTATTATGTCATCAGGAGCCACTGTGTACTCCATGTTCTTGCAGCCCACCCCGATGATGCAGGTCTGCTCCAGCTTTGCATCTATACTTCTGCAGCCTTCGGGGATATGTGACAGTGATATCTAGGGCTCTGCAAGAGCAGGACATGTCTATTCTAACTTAGGGGAAAATGGAGGTAGAAGGGTGAGCTGGACTGAAAAAAGGGAGGGGAACTGCTTGTAGGGAGTGAAGGTCTGCTTTTATGACTGGACTCATTTGTTTGATGTAATCTATTATCTGTACTGCATGAAGTTGTTAAAGGAACTTTCCCTAGTTTTTTTATTTTTGTATGTATAACATTTTTTGCTCAATATGTATGTTTACATGTGTTGCTTTAAGGCACTCCATTCATTTAAAATAGGGTGGCACACATGTCATCAGACAAAAAGTGTTCCTGCAGCACACCACAAAGCATTGGTGCATAGCAGGTTACTGTACTTATTCATGGAATGCTACTCTTTGTAAAATCTCATGGTTTTTCACCTTAGTGCATTCTTACCTGAGCCCATCCGTTCCAGCGATGTGCACGAGCCCAGGGGCTCTAGCTGCTGTCTCTGTCCTCATTGGATAGATTTATAGCAGCAGGAGCCATTGACTTCCGATGCTGTCAATCAAATCCAGTGACACGAGAGGGGGGGGGCGAGTCCTCTGCTGTCTGTGTCAATGGACTTGGGAGCGTGCCTGCATGGGTTCCCCCATGGAAAGCGGCTCTCTGTGGGAGGAGTCAGGAGTCCCAGCGGGGCACCCCAAAAGAGGAGGATCAGGGCTGCTCTGTGCAAAACCCTGGTAAGTATAACACGTTTGTTATTTTTATAAAATAAAAATGTGAACCTTTACAACCCCTTTAACAAATGGCACCACAGTACACATCATTGTTTATGGTACCGCACATTACCGCAACACAAAGGTGTGAAGCCAGTCTTACATTTGAAGGAAATGGCAGCCACGATTTAGCAATAAGGAAAGGGAAAGTGCAGCAGAATAAAAAGAAATGATCCTGATAATCTTTGCTAATAGATGCATTAGAATGGAATGTAACATTCATATAGGAGTTTATTGTGAACGTCATCAGGAGCAGATTTCAGCATCTGAGATC
>BLSH010152862.1:334899-349308 GCA_018402905.1 Glandirana rugosa
TTATACGACGTACCGTCCAATTCCGGAGAACATTTACTATGAGGACAAACTCGTAGATTAAAAAAGTCTGCAAAACAAAAAAATTTTACATAAATGCGTGTGAAAACGCATATACGACACGCGTACTCCGCATTTAATGACTGGTTTTTCCAATTAAAAAGATAAAAAAAATGTCTTCTTACGTACTGCGAACAAATCCGCGGACACATGTATGTATGTAATGTTAATTATCCGACATAAAATCGAGTCATTTTTTTTTATCGACGTGATTCGAAAAAGTTCGATCCTGGCCCTCCCCGAAGACAGTGAGCGCGACACTAGGCGCGATCTCGCGGCCGCCGTCATATGATGGCGATCCGAGTTACAGAGCCACTTTGCCGCCGTCAATTGCCGATCAGCGGTCGGCAAGTGGTTAATTTAACCCCTAACATTTCTCCCTAACTCTGCCTTAGGCCTCTTGCACACTGTAGCTTGAAAAAGCTTAGTGCAGCTATTTTTTTTTACTGAGCTAAAATACAGCCTATTAATTGTAATGTATGTATGTACACAGGCGCCTAAACAAGCGTCATGCATTCTTCTGTAAAAAAAATAGAAAAATTAACCTTTTTGGTCAGTAATTTACGCCTCATGCGCACAGCATATACGCAAAAGTGTGCGTAAATACATTTTAAAAAAACAAAACGTCTGAAAAAATTAGATGCTCAAACAGGAGTATCATTTACAAGAGGCCTTAACCTGCCATGCAGCATATTGCTGTCATATT
Source organism: Glandirana rugosa (assembly GCA_018402905.1). Taxonomy (NCBI): domain Eukaryota; kingdom Metazoa; phylum Chordata; class Amphibia; order Anura; family Ranidae; genus Glandirana; species Glandirana rugosa. Next base: position 335,663 of record BLSH010152862.1, read on the forward strand.
CTTATGACAGCTTCATAAAGTAACAGTGCTGAGATCCCAGTTCTGAGAATTACTGGCCATAAATGGCATCTATTGCTGACCTATTTCAAGGAAAACATGTTTTTTTTGTCAGATATTTTTGGCCAATCATCCCCCCCCCCCCTCCACAGCTAAATTAGATATGGGGTATTGTGCTCTCTCTTCCAGTGTCATACACTTGCAAACCCAGGCAATCCAACAGTGAATGTTTACATCACAGTAAAGAAAAAGTCTTCTTTATTGTCTGTGGTCATCCTTATTTATGTTTTGCCTGTGCACAAGAATTCTGCTTCAGCCTTTCTGGAGCAAAGTCCATAAAACGGATTAAAGCGGTAATAAACTTAATTTTTCTTTTTTAAATCCTGTCAGAGAATTGCATAATGTGCTAGTATGCATTGCATACTAGCACATTATGAAATACTTGTCTTAGAACGAAGCCTTCCAGCAGCAATGCTGAAGGCGCTTCCATCTTCACCCAGTCTTCCTTCTAAGTTCACTTCCTCTGGCCGTCTGATTGACCATGCCACAATGATATCACTCCCGCGCATGCAGATCGCGGAGCTCTGAAGGGACGGCACGGGTATGCTGTCCCTTCAGAGTGCATGGGCCAATGACATCACTGGCTGCACGCAGGGTGAATATCTCCTAAACAGTGCACATTTAGGAGATATTCACAGTACCTACAGGTAAGTCTTGTCATAGGCTTACCTGTAGGTACAACTGTAAAAAAGGGTTTACTTCCACTTAAGGCCCTGTGCATGTGCAACTTGAAAGTCACGCGATTTTACCGCAATTTTTTGCCGCAATTTTGCTTCGATATTTTCTGCTATTTTGATGCGACTTGAAGCAATGCCTGTGTAATCCTGAAGTCTATGGACCTCAAGTCACATCAAAGTTGGACCAAAGTAGTGCAGGGACTTCTCTGAAGTCGCTGCGACTTGGAGTCGCACAGATATGAACGGTACTCATTGAAAATCATGGGGTATGACTTGTCATGTATGCAGTCTCAAGTCGCATGACAAGTCGCACAAGTGTGAAATGGGGCTTAAGCACATTATGTTCACAAATATATTTGCCTTTATTTGTCAAAATGTTTTTCATTTTGCATTAAACTTTGCAATAATGGTGAGGCTGATGGCTCCTATCACAGTGACAGGCCATGTACACAAAGCTTTTTATCAACACAAAGGCATCAATAAAAGTTATGCGTGACCTTGGAACTTTGACAGGTTTTTGAAATGAACTAAACTTGAAGGATGCCAACAAGGATTCATACCAAAATACCTGTCCTGGAAATGTGCTTCTCTTGACACTTCTTTTACACCCATCAAAATAAACTAATGAGCCAGCTATTAATGAGCATACAGTATCTCTCAAAATGCCCCATTGTTTATCAACATTTCTGATGTTCAAATGCTTAACTGGCTATTACCTTAAAATTAAGCATCACTGATTTACATGCCACGTTGGACCCGCCTTACCTGGAAAAAAGGGAAGGGATCTGCGAGTTACCTTTTCTGAACCTCAAAAAAGAGTGTATACTTTTCTTTGCGCATAAGTCATTTCTCTACAGTAAATATCAGGAGACTACCTATAAAATACTCACGTACTAGTACAGGACCCCATTGGTTCTAACTAAATTGTTCCCCCAGCAACCGGACAGATGCTAGCTCAGTGGACTACACACGAGTACCATCCTGCACATTTTCTGGGAATGCCTAAATTGCAGTCCTTTTGGCAACCGGGACTTTAACTTATCCATATATTAATGGACGTCTCCCTGCAGGACAATCCAGCTGCGGTTCTACTTAATTTGACCCCTTTACCTAGGAAATGGTATCATAAATCCCTTCTGAAGCATCATAATGCAGCTCGGGCCTGTATCCCTTGTATGTGGAAACAACAGTCCATTCCAACAGTGGCCCAATGGCTTGCACGAGTAGATGACCTTGAGCAGATGGAAAACCTGGCTTCCGTTCTGCAGGACAAATCAGAGGAAAATTGGGACCTTTACCACTTTTCCGACAAATTCCTCCAATACTCCTAACCTGTATCACCTATAGTAGGTGCGACCTGCTCATGGGGCGTTGCTAGGTGGGAAAAAGACCAGGGGCTTCAGCCTGAAGATAAATTTAATAACCCCTCCCGAATTTCAAATTAAGTCCTGCCCAAGCTCCACCCAATGCCCAGCCCAAGCTCCACCCAATGACCCACCCAAGCTCCACCCAATGACCCGTCCCCACCTTAAAATGAAGTGAAGATAATTAAAAAAAGCAGCTTTGGCTGCAATACCCACATCCTTTCTTCCACTGCTCCCCACAAATTCACATTGTCTTCTGGGGTAAAGAGCCACTCCCAACCTGCTGCAGTGGATGGCACCATGTGCCACCATGTCATTTGGGTAGGGAGCAGTCAGATCAGCAAGGGGATTCTGAGTCCGATGGGTGGGCTAATGGGGGGTGCCCCTGTATCCAAACCTTCTCTTCTAGCCTAGGAACTTCTGAGGCTAGAAGAGAAGATCCATGTGACACCCCCATTAGCCCACTCCATCCACCTCCATGATTCTGGGAAAAATCAGTACTTTATCCTTCCTACTAGGCTAGGAAGGATAAAACACTGATTTTCCCCAGAATCATGGAGGTGGACTAATGTCCAGGCACCCACTCATTGCATTCCACTCCAGCACTGCCACTCCTCATGCCCTGCTAGCTGGGCCTCCGGGCTGCCTGTGGGTGGGGGGCTGACCGGCCAGAGGTTGTTAACATACCTACTAACAGGCGACAAGTCCTCCCGACCTTGCCCAAGTTGCCTAGCTGGCTGGCTCTGGCTATGGTGGTGGCTGCTTCAGTCAGTCTGACACTGTGACACACAGACTACCACTGTGATGATGGCTGGTGGGCCGGCATCTTCTCGAGCTGGGCGGTGGGTGCCAATGGTTAGCGCAGCAGTCCGGATGTGGCTGTGAGTGGCACGGCATCTCTCTTCTTCCCACGCGCTCATCGCCGCCTTCAGACTGACCCCCTGCAGTTGACTGAGTGTTTTTTTCCAGGAGTTAGGGAATTTTTTTTTAGGTAATCAGGATTAGTCCCTGATATGTCACCCTGGGAGGCTCCTATGGTTCATATAATGATGTCTTATACTAACTGTTTGACTTCTATGTGTTTACTGCTTCTCTTTACGCTCATTGTGATTGCTTACTGATTGGCACGCAGAATTTTCCTGCCTCTCTGATGTGATTCTTGTACCATGTCATTGGGTGTTATGTATGAGAAGTCTACAATTTATTTCATCTGTTGCACACCTTTAAATAAAAAAATATACACATGCTTAGTCTGTTGATTTGCAGCCATCTGAAAATAGTGTCTGTACCCCACTCTAACTGATCTGTTATTACGAAAGCAATTATTCCTAATGTTGCACAAACAATTTATGCAAATAAATTATTTTATGCGGTATTTCAACATGAGATTGAAAGGAAGAAAGCCAGTGAAAGGGGGACCCTTTTTTCAATGACTATGCACCTCTATGTTATGCTATGCATGCTCGGATAAGGGTCCGTTAAGGATCATGGAGGAGACCCTAAGCCGTTTTTTCGGCATGGGAGTTCCCCTTAAAATCCATACCAGACCAAAGGGTCTGGTACCTGTTGGGGGGGGGGGGACCCTACACAAATTTTTTGAGGAGGAGACTTAACGCTGTGTATACAACGTTAAGCAGCGTTTTTGAGCTTTTACCGGCATCAGCGTCAAAACCCCTCTAGGGCTGCGGCTTCAGAAAGCGCTGGTCCTGGGTTCTTTTTACAGCTTAAAAACGTCTATGCCACTTACAGCTCAAAAACATCAGTGTGTGTGTATGAGGCCATCGAACAACATGGAGAGGAGTTTTTAAGTTGTAAAAACAGATCAAAAACGTGGCTGTAAAAATGCCTGTGTGTATAAGGCCTTAGAGTCTGCAAAAGACTTGAGACTGGGTCAGAGGTTCACCTTCCAACAGGACAACAACCCTAAACATACAGCCAGAGCTACAATGGAATGGTTTAGATCAAGGAAAATTCATGTGTTAGAATGGCCCAGTCAAAGTTCAGACCTAAATCCAATTGAGAAACTGTGGCAAGACTTGAAAATTGCTGTTCACAGACGCTCTCCATCCAATCTGACAGAGCGTGAGCTATTGTGCAAAGAAGAATGGGCAAAAATATAACTCTCTAGATGTTCAAAGCTGGTAGAGACATATCCAATAAGACTTGCAGCTGTAATTGCAGTGAAAGGTGGTTCTACAAAGTATTGACTCAGGGGGGCTGAATACAAAAGCACCCCACAATTTTCACATATTTACTTGTAATACCATTTATCATTGTCCTTCCACTTCACAAATCTTTGTGTTGGTCTATCACATAAAATCCCAATAAAATTAATTTACGTTTTTGGTTGTAACATGACAAAATGTGGAAAATTTCAAGGGGTATGAATACTTTTTCAAGGCACTGTACAGTATCTCACAAAAGTGAGTACACCCCTCACATTTTGTAAATATTTCATTATATCTTTCATGTGACAATACTTAAAAAATTACACTTTGCTACAATGTAAAGTAGTGAGTGTACAGCTTGTATAACAGTGTACATTTGCTGTCCCCTCAAAATAACTCAACACACAGCCATTAATGTCTAAATTTCTGGCAACAAAAGTGAGTACACCCCTAAGTGAAAATGTCCAATTAGCCATTTTCCCTCCCTGGTGTCATGTGACTCATTAGTGTTACAAGGTCTGAGGTGTAAATGGGGAGCAGGTGTGTTAAATTTGGTGTTATCACTCTCACTCTCTCATACTGGTCACTGGAAGTTCAACATGGCACCTCATGGCAAAGAACTCTCTGAGGATCTGAAAAAAAGAATGGTTGCTCTACATAAAGATGGCCTAGGCTATAAGAAGATTGCCAAGAACCTGAAACTGAGCTGCAGCATGGAGGCCAAGACCATACAGCAGTTTAACAGGACAGGTTCCATTCAGAACAGGTCTCGCCATGGTTGTCCAAAGAAGTGAAGGTTGTCTTTGGGAAATAGACGTATGAGTGCTGCCAGCATTGCTGCAGAGGTTGAAGGGGTGGGAGAGTCAGCCTGTCAGTGCTCAGGCCATACGCTGCACACTGCACCAAATTTGTTTGCATGGATGTCGTCCTAGAAGGAAGCCTCTTCTAAAGATGATGCACAAGAAAGGCCACAAACAGTTTGCTGAAGACAAGCAGACTAAGGACATGGATTACTGGAACCATGTCCTGTGGTCTGATGGGACCAAGATAAACTTATTTGGTTCAGATGGTTTTAAGCGTGTGTGGCGGCAACCAGGTGAGGAGTACAAAGACAAGTGTGTCTTGCCTACAGTCAAGCATGGTGGTGGGAGTGTCATGGTCTGGGGTTGCATGAGTGATGCCAGCACTGGGGAGCTACATTTCATTGAAGGAAACATGAATGCCAACATGTACTGTGACATACTGAAGCAGAGCATGATCCTCTCCCTTCGGAGACTGGGCCACAGGGCAGTATTCCAACATATCGAGCCAAAACACACCTCCAAGACGACCACTGCCTTGCTAAAGAAACTGAGGGTACAGGTGATGGACTGGCCAAGCATGTCTCGAAACCTAAAGCCTATTGAGCATCTGTGGGGCATCTTCAAACAGAAGCAGAGGAGCGCAAGGTCTCTAATATCCACTAGCTCTGTGATGTCGTCATGGAGGAGTGGACGAAGACTCCAGTGGCAACCTGGGAAGCTCTGGTGAACTCCATGCCCAAGAGGGTTAAGGCAGTGCTGGGAAATAATGGTGGCCACACAAAATATTGACACTTTGGGCCCAATTTGGACATTTTCACTTAGCGGTGCACTCACTTTTGCTGCCAGTGGTTTAGACATTAATGTTACGTTATTTCGAGGGGACAGCAAATTTACACTGTTATACAAGCTGTACACGCACTACTTTACTTTGTAGCAAAGTGTCATTTTTTCAGACCCCTTTCACACCAAGGCATTTTTCAGGCGCTTTTGCGAAAAAATAGCGCCTAAAAAGCGCCTGAAAATGCCCCCCAATACACCCCAGTGTGAAAGCCAGAGTGCTTTCACACTGGGGCAGTGCGCTTGCAGTACGGTATAAAAAGTCCTGCAAGCCGCATCTTTACAGCGGTGTGGGAGCGGTGTATTCACTGCTCCTATACCTCCCCTGCCCATTGGGAACAATGGGGCAGCGCTCCCAAAGCACCTGAACACCGCTTCGGGAGCGCAGCAAACCGGCACTTTTAACCCCTGTTCAACCCCTTGTGGGGGGTTAAAAGCGCACCACCGCCGCGCGAACAGTGCCGCAACAGCGCCGCTATTACGAGCGGTAAAATGCCGGTAATTAGTGGCTAACGCTCAGGCGGCTCCAGTGTGAAAGGAGCCTAAGTGTTGTCACATGAAAAGATATAATAAAATATTTACAAAAATGTGAGGGGTGTACTCATTTTTGTGAGATACTGTGTATATGGGGTTTATTACTGTATGCACATGCATCAAGTTGTTTGCAAAACACACCAGTAGATAAGAATGGAGTGGCAGCAGCAGTCATAAGAACGTTGCCTATTGGTGATGAAAGATGGTTTGAAACTTGAAACACCAAGCAATGCCTTTGCTTCCTTTGTGGCTTCTGTACTGTCATACTGCAGAACAAATAGTCATCTGAGTACAATGAATGTTATGTTTGAATTAGTCTGCTATGCTACATTTCTTATGCTTAGGTGTTTGGCATTGGATCAGCAGAAATAGCTGGCATTCTTCTCAACAAATACACCCTTTGAATACTGGACAGGTAGAGAAATTAAATAATTTTGAGCCCTTTAAGAATCATTCAGCTAATTTGCATAATTCTTAGGTGATGTAAAAATCTGTCTTTTTCCAATTTCTTCTATGTTTCGGAGTTTTGGTGTTGGTTATGGACTTTTGTACACAGCTGATATAATTGTGTCTATGCTGTGTATAAAACATGGGTTGAACGTGATTCATTTGGGTCAGCTATGAATGTGAGGGTAGTGTATATAGGAAGTGGGTGATGGCCATCATACATATACTGTATAAAGCTGCTTCTAAATTATTTGCAAGTAGAGTTTTCATATTCTAGACTTGGAACAAAGGATATGGAGTACAATTTAAATATACTGGGGTTGAATTACTACAACTGGAGAGTGCAAAATCTGGTGGAGCTGGGAATGGTAGCCAATCAGCTTCTAACTTCAGCTTGTTCAGTTAAGCTTTGACAATAAAACCTGGAAGCTGATTGGTTTTTATGCAGAGCTGTACAAGATTTTGCACTCTCCAGTTTTAGTGAATAAACCCCACTGTATTCCAAAAATTGTGTTTTCACCACAGTTAAAAAATAACATTTAGGTAACGATTGAATTTTGTGAAAAATATTCAGAAATGTGTAATAGGAAAGGTCTACGTTTTCCTTTTTTTACCTGACATTCTTAATCCTTTAACCATTTCAATACCGGGCTCTTTCAACCCCTTCCTGCCCATGCCAATTTTCAGGTTTCACTGCTGTCGCACTTTAAAGGACAATTACGCGGTCATGCAACACGGTACCCATATAAAATTTCTATAATTTTTTTTCACACAAATAGAGCTTTCTTTTGGTCGCATTTAATCACCACTGGGTTGTTTATTTTTGCTAAATAAAAAAGAGGCCAAAAATGTTGAAAAAAAAACATGTTTTTCTTTGTTTCTGTTATAAAATTTTGCAAATAAATAATTTTTCTTCATAAATCTAGGCCAAATTGTATTCTGCTACATTTCTTTGGTGAAAAATAACCCAAATCAGTGTATATTTTTTAGTCTGTAAGGAAGTTATAGAGTCCACAAACTATGGTATATATACTGTATCTGAAAATCGACCAATCCTTGTATACTGACGGCCCATCCAATTTCTTGAGGCCCAAAACCGCCAGGACAGTACAAATACCCCCCGTACAAAATGACCTTTTGGGAATGTAGACAGTCCAAGGCAAGAGGCATGGCACATTTTTCGAAGTTGTAATTTTTTATCACTTTTTTTGGAAAATGAAGAAAAAAAATAGTTTTGTTCACATTTTTATTTTTTACATACTGTCACCAGTGCAGCACAGCGTCATCATATAACTGGGGGGGGGGGGGGGTGTTGACCAGGGACACAGAGTGGTGACAGTGTGTTAAAAAAAAACTATTACATTTTTTTCCCATTTCTAATATTTTTTGATTTATGTTTTATTTTTTTATGCATTTTTTTACATGCTGTGACCAGAGCAATACAGTGTTACCATAGTAACACTGTACCACTCTGGGGAGTTCAGCAGGATTTTTTTTTTACATACTATACTTGCTTACAGCAGTGAATTTCACTGCTATAATCAAATATTTTTGTGTAGACACTATCTTTTGTTGTGACTAGCTGTGGTCACAGATAAACACATGGTACAAATGGGCTGTGATTGGCCCTGTCTGTACTATGTGGTCACTGTGATCAACCACAGCTAGCAACACAATTGTATACAATGAATGGCATGAAAGAAAGCCATTCATTGTTTAAAACTGTCATGTGATCTGCTGTGATCGGTCACAACACTCACATGACACTGGCAGCGGGCCGGTATAATGATCAGTCATCTGCTGTGTCCAGTGGATGCCGCGGGTGACAGATTGTGCCGGAGCGGCCGTGCGGGGAGCGTTCTCTGGAGGACGTCATATGATGTCCTTCCAGAACAATAAGGTTCCTGCCTGTCCAGCATTGTACAATGATGCGGGTGGGGAGCAGTTAAAGATACCCTGACAACAGCTTAGAAAATTGCATTTAAAAGCAAAGAAAAAAGAGGTTTAAACGCATACTTGCAGTGTGTTTTATTTCCATAAAGAAAAAACACTGCCCATTCATCCTTGTTCATCATATCTCTCTCCTCCCCTGGAAGGGTCTAATTATTCTGTGCTGGTCCAACTCTTCTTGGAAATTATAGAGCAGCCTTTTTCAACCCTGGGGTGCCTTTGCAAAATGTCAAAAAATTGCCCCAAAAATGGTATAGAAGCCAGCGGGTAGATCAAGCCTGCCTTTTATGTACACATAGTAACAGGTTTTCATTGTGCACCATTACAACCTTACAGCTGCTGGCATCCCAACAACCAATGACATCATTGGTTGAAAATGAGGACATTGGGTGCCTGCAGAGCATCCTTGTTTGCCCTTCTTCATCAGTACTGGGGTCACTGTAGCTGAGTGAAGTAGAGAAACATTGCCATACTAATCAGTACTAGTGTGCAAATGTGCATTTGCTTTAACCACTTCAGCCCCGGAAGGATTTCCAGCTTTAGGACCGGAGCCCTTTTTGCGATTTGGCACTGCGTCGCTTTAACTGAAAATTGCGCAGTCCTGCAACGTTGTACCCAAATGAAATTTGCGTCCTTTTTTTCCCACAAATAGAGCTTTCTTTTGGTGGTATTTGATCACCGCTGCGTCATTTCTGATCGCCGCTATAAACAAAAGAAGAGCGACAATTTTGCAAAAAAACCCAAATTTCTTACTTTTTGCTAAAACACAAATCCAAAAAAAAATATAAAAAAGCATTTTTTTCATCGGTTATATTCTTCCGGTTATATTCTTCCTCATATTTGTGATAAAAAAAATCGCAATCGGCGTTTATTGATTGGTTTGCGCAAAAAGTGGTCGCATTTACGGATGATGAGAATTCATTTCTGGGGTTTTTATTTTTTTTTTATTTTTTACTAGTAATGGCGGCGATCTGCAATTTTTAGCGGTACTGCGATATTTTAGCGGACATGTCGGATTATTTTGACACTTTTTTGGGACCATTGGCATTTATACAGCGATCAGTGCTAGAAAAATGCACTGATTACTGTGTAAATGCCATTGGCAGTGAAGGGGTTAACCTGCAGGGGGCGCTCTAAGGGTTAACTATGTTCCCTGGGCATGTTCTAACTGTGTGGGGACTGCCCTAGCTGGGGAAGGGAAGTGGTCACAGCCTCCATGTACAGGAAGGCTGTGATCACAGCCCTTCCCCCCTCACAGAACGGAGGTCCGTGTTTACTTACACGGACCTCCGTTCTTTCACTCCGGGGGGGGGGGCATCGCGGGTGGCCGGCGGAGATCGACTCCGCCGCAACCGCTCCCTGGCCCTCCCCGAACACAGTGAGCGCGTGGGCGCGCCTCCGGCGGCGGCACACGCGCTCACTAGGCGCAATCTCGCAGCCGCCATCATATGACGCCGATTTGCGCTAAGCAGCCACTCTGTCACCGTCAAATGCCGATCAGCGGTCGGCAAGCAGTTAAAATGATAAATCATGTTGGGTGTCCTACATGTGTGGATGTTGCTCGAGATTGTGTATAATTTTAAAGGATGGCTTGGCTTAGAGTGTCACTTCAGTCTGCTACGGCTGATGATATCAAATCCAAGATGGTGGCACACAACAGCAGTGTCCGGGCTTTTGGATGTCTACATAAGGGTTACAAATAAATGACATGCATAAAATATGCTAAATTCACATTTATTCTTATGAGAAGATTTTTGTTGAAATGAATGGTGTGGCAACAGGGCCTGTTAAGGAACAGTACGAATGACATACTTGTCACTTACTGAGTCTAGTGATCAGTTATTACTCCCAAGCTTACTTATCCTATATCCTAGCTCTCTCTGATCATGTCATAGTATGCTGGCGCACAGGAACAAATTGATTATCCAACCTAAGGCTAAAGCTGCTAAGCAAAACCCAAAAAAGCTCCCTGCTGCCTAGCAAGTTCTAATTGCAAGAGGTACAGTAACAGTCAGCACTGTGAAGCAGAATACGCTATTTTAACCAAATCTATTTCTTCGCTGTTTATTCTCATTTCAAGCCCGGTCACTGAGGCTACATGTTATTTAAAAGATAGAGGTTACATTATTGTTACACCATACCATTTACATATTTAGGTTTTCACAAAAGAATACAGATTTAGCTGCATACATAATTACACAAGTTGGAGAATAACTATCACATTCCAGAAAGTCACTAATATATAAAGAATAACATACCTCCCAACTTAAAGTGTTACTAAACCCAGGACCCTGAAGTCACTATATCTGGTCTCTCACAGTACACAGAACATGGGGAGTGAAATAATTTTAGTAAATATAAACTAATAAATACCTTTTCTCATCAGCAGTTAGAGCAGTCTTGTGAATTCTATCAGTGTCCAGCCAAGCACTGGTTAAAGTTTGTAGGAGTTTTCTGATTGCAAGACCCCTGACTTTCTGTCTGGACAGTGCTGATTGGCCCTGTGCTGATCACATGCACTCTCCCGAGAAAAACTGAGCATGTGCAGCCTGACTCCATAAGCTCTGTGTTATCAGGAAATTATTAGGGGACAGTGGAAGGAGGGGAGGATCTGTGCATACAAGATCAAACAGCCTTTTTACACAATGCGGAGGATTACCCCCTTAGGTTCCACAGTGAGTATAACAAGTATATACAGACTGACTACTTACTGTTGTGGGTTTAGTAAAACTTTAAGACTTTCATAAAGAAGGATAGCTTTTAGAAGGGATAATGTGGTGTGCTCAGTGCGCTGCAATGAAATGCGGGCATGCCTGCATTGCACCGAATATTGGGCATGTTTTAAAGGAGTATGGTTGAAGTTTGAGTCTACGCACAGTATACACTGCATGTACACCCATCAACTATAACATTATGTCCAGCCACCATGATCTGTCAAGGCATGGATTCCACTAGACTTCTGAAGGTATGCTGTGGTATCTGGCACCAAGCCATCAGTAGCAGATCTGTAAGATGCTAGGTAGGGCCTCTATGGATTGGACTTGTTTTTCCAGCACATCCCACAGATGCTTGATTGGATTAAGATCTGGAAGTCAACACTCTGAACTCACTGTTGTATTCCTCAAGCCATTATTGAATTAATCAAACCAGATGACATACCCATTGTAGGTGCTTTTGGCTGTGAACAAGGATCAACGTGGGCACCCTGACCGGTCTGCAGCTATACTATGCAGCCACATACACAACAAATTGTGATGCACTGTGCATTCTGACACCTTTCTATAGTAACCGGTAGCTCTTCCCTTGGATCAGACTACATGGGCCAGCCTTTGCTCCCCACGTGCAACTAGGCTGCCCATGACACTGGTTCACCAGTTTTCCTTCCTTGGACCACTTTTGGTAGGTCCTGACCACTGCAGATCAGGACCATCCTACAGGAGCTGCATTTTTAGAGATGCTCTGACCCAGTCAAAATTGTTTAAATCCTTACACTTGCCCATTTTTCCCATTCTGCTTTCAACATATCAGCTTTTGGGACACCATGTTCACTTGCTCCCTAATATATCCCACCCAATTTCAGATACCATTGTAACAAGATAATCAATGTTATTTACTTTACCTGCCAGTGGTTTGGTAATAGTTTGGTTGATCAGTGTGACCGGAACTTCGTCAGATCCTCTGACGAAGTTCCGGTGGGACGATACGCGTACGGAATAGGAAAGTGACGTCATCCGCAGTCTCCGCTGTCTCCATAGTGTGGACGTCTCGGACCGAGCGCCCACAGATATTTGCATACCAGATGCTTCATTTTATCGGTTTTATGTGAGTACCATAATATTTGATCATATCATTAAAGTGTGCTAGTAAGCAGTGAGCACTAGATGTGCCATTTTTATTTCATGTGACAGGGAGCTGAGTTACTCAATACCTACCGGGAGCCATCACCCCAAGGATCCTTCCATATATGACACTCATGCACGAGTATGGTTATGGTGTATAAGGGGTCTGAGAAGAGGAAAGGATTGATTACCTCCTGTCCCTGGAAAATCATTTATCATGCGCTTCTTGGCTCCTGTAATGAGAGCCCATTGAGGAAGGTGAGAATTTAGTGTGGCTGGTGGAGGATATCTGGCACGACAACACTTTTCTCTGTCTGAAATATAGAAGCACATTGGGTGACCACGCACTGGAGAGAAATTGGTTTAAGCGCTGCACTGTTTTATGTTTGGACTTTCGATTGAAGGATTTGGATAAATTTCCTTTAGTGTTCAGCGGCTGTTTCATTATCTTTTTATACTGCGCTGTTTGAATCCGCATATAGATATAAATAACGTGTTTACATAAACCAAAATAATATATTGTGCCAAACATACTGTACAGGGAGTGCAGAATTATTAGGCAAGTTGTATTTTTGAGGAATAATTTTATTATTGAACAACAACCATGTTCTCAATGATTCCAAAAACTCATTAATATCAAAGCTGAATATTTTTGGAAGTAGTTTTTAGTTTGTTTTTAGTTGCAGCTATTTTAGGAGGATATCTGTGTGTGCAGGTGACTATTACTGTGCATAATTATTAGGCAACTTAACAAAAAACAAATATATACCCATTTCAATTATTTATTTTCAGCAGTGAAACCAATATAACATCTCAAAATTCACAAATATACATTTCTGACATTCAAAAACAAAACAAAAACAAATCAGTGACCAATATAGCCACCTTTCTTTGCAAGGACACTCAAAAGCCTGCCATCCATGGATTCTGTCAGTGTTTTGATCTGTTCACCATCAACATTGCGTGCAGC
>BLSH010152862.1:357746-379126 GCA_018402905.1 Glandirana rugosa
GTTCGTCGAACAACATGCTAGTAGGTTGGCATTTCGGGGTTTACGGTTGGATGATCGTACAACAAGCTGCTTGGATGACCATTGTTGTACAACCGTTGTACTGCGTGTACGGGGCTTTACGGTTGGATGATCGTACAACAAGCTGCTTGGGTGACCATTGTTGTACAACCGTTGTACTGCGTGTACGGGGCTTTACGGTTGGATGATCGTACAACAAGCTGCTTGGGTGACCATTGTTGTACAACCGTTGTACTGCGTGTATGGGGCTTTAGACAATTTTCACTGGAGGAGGTGTCTTCATTGGTCATTTTCCCCTCATATCCTGTTCTGATGACAACTAAAAAATTTGGGATTAGCTCTAATTTTCTAGGCCTTCACAACTCTATCTAAAATCTAAAAGAATGTTTTTTTACTCTAGATACTTTAATACAATAGAACACTACAGGTTCATGGTATGAATTTCTCCAAACTCAGGTAGAGTCATCCATCAATGAACTGTGATAACGGAAACCATACACCTGAAGTTTAGGAAAGCAGTCAACTACTTAATAATTTGAAATATTGCAGGAAGAATTAAGAGGAATGTCTACACTTAAAAAAACACGGTCTTTGTTTAGGCCAATAACCTGTTCCCAGACGGGACAGTAAAGCCTGTGGGCCTATGAGGGTTAATAGGGAGTGTTTGTAGCAAGCTTTTTGTCACCAAGGAGAAATGTGTAAGCTATTGGTAAGGAAACAAAACACTAAGCAGTTCTTTCAGAATAGGCATTTCCCCCTCTGCTTGTTACATGGGGGAGACTTGTATGTTGTCTCTCTTTCACCGTGATGACAATCCACATGTCTAACAAAAGATGACATGGGACCTCGAATAGACAAGACACTGGGAGGTGGTCTCTCCAAAGGGACGTCAGGTTTGTACTCTAAAAGGAGAGGGTGTCTTCATTTAGGAAACCACACATAGAGCATTCTGACCTACTTTTCAAAGCAAATTGATGAACTTTAACAAGTTTGTAAAAATTGCAACCTGCCTGATATTTACTTATATATTTGCTTGTTAATATTGGAATATTTAATGTTGATTTGTTGTAAAGTTTTTTTCCTCCATTGAAAATGTATTTAGCAACTTACTGTGTGCCTAATCTATACAAATAGAAGGAATGTTGAAGGTAAACTCATTTTTTTTTTTTGCATAATTGATAGCCAGCCTTAGAGAAAAATAATGTTTTAGCAATTGTTAGAATAAAAAGCATGTATTTTTTTGTGTTAGCCAGAAACACACAGTAGAGGAGGTAACAGGATTGCCAATGTGATCATTTTAATGAGAAACTAATAACATTGCAAATGCAAAATTTCACAACACTCGGTTCCTTCTTTGGACATATTAGCAAGTTGTTGTAAAAATAATAATAATTACACTTAGGGCCCTTTCACGCTGCTCTGTAGCAAAATTGTGGTAAAATGCGTATGCATATGCGTTTTTACCGCAATCGTGCTGTGTGTCAGATGCATTTCCTGTGCGTTTTCTGGGTTGCCTGCACCTGTGAAAAATAAATGGACATGTGGCTCGAAAACGCACCCAAAATGCAAATCGCGGTGCGTTTCTACCGCAATTTCAATGGGAAGCTACGTTTTTGGTGTGGTTTTCAAAAGTTTTTTGAAAAGTCCCATAGGATTTAGGGCCCTTTTGCACGGCTCTGTAGCAAAATCTAAAGGCTCGTACACACGGGACGACGATCGTACGTACGATCGTCTCAAATCGTATGTTGGATAATGTAACCTGCATACTGACTGCACTACACGATCGTACGAGCACAGAAAGAACGTTCAGGTGCATGTAATTAGCATCCGGACGTTCCTGACTTCTGAGCATGCGTGTTTTACACAATACAACTTGTTGTACCAACTGCTCTGTACACACGATACAACGGTCGTATGACCGCTTGTTGGTATGACCAAGTTTTCTAGTCTCATACAACTCCCTTGTATGACCGTTGTATGTCAGCTGTTCTAATCGCGCATACGAACGATCGATTTTGCATGCAACGGTCATTAGTACGACCTGTTGTATACGATCAATCGTCCAGTGTGTACGAGGCTGTAGTGAAAACGTTTATGCGGTTTTACCAAGGTTTTGCTGTGTTTCAGATGTCTTTCCTGTGTGTTTCTGGTGCATTTTTGCATGCACCTGTGAAAAATGGATGTGACTCAAAAAAGCACCAAAAACGCAAATCGGGGTTCGTTTTTACTGCGATTTTGCAGCAATTTACAAAATTCATTTCCATGGGAAACTGCATTTTTGGTGCGGTTTTCAAAACCACACCAAAGATGCAGCATGCAGGACTTTAAAACACACCGCACCCACAGCGCAGTGGTGTGAAAAGCCCCATAGGATTTAAAGGGAAACATTTTTCTTGCAAGGTAAAAATGCAGGAAAAACATATCAGTGTAAAAGGGGCCTTATAAATCGTTCCATTATGTATCCTTATGCACAAAAAATTCATCTAGTTATGTATAGTACCGCTGAACTTTTGTAGGGGCATTGGGGATAGTAAACTGGGCACAGGGTTTTAAGCAAAACCCAGAGTTTCCCTAATCCAAAACTATAAGTATTATTATTTTTTACTGTTATACAGGATTTATATAGCGCTGACAGTTTGTGCAGCGCTTTACAATATTAGGGCAGACATTGCAATTACAATACCATTCAATACAGGAGGAATCAGAGGGCCCTGCTTGTTAGAGCTTACAATCTATAAGGGAGGGGCAAGTGATACGAAAGGGCAATAACTGTGAGGGATGAGCTGATGAAGAAAATAAAAGTGCAGTTGTTAGGTGGAGGCAGGATCGGCTTCTCTGAAAAGAAACGTTTTCAGGGATCGCCTGAAAGTGGATAGATTTGAGGACAGTCTGACAGATTGGGGTAGGGAATTCCAGAGGATGGGAGAGGCTCGGGAGAAGTCCTGGAGGCGAATATGGGAGGAGGTGGTGAGGGAGCTGGAGAGCAGGAGGTCTTGGGAAAAATATTAGGTTGGTATTTTGAGACTAGGCTAGTGATGTAGCTGGGGGCAAAGTTGTGAATGGCTTTGTAACTTATTGTTAGTATTTTGAATTTAATTTGTTGGGCGAGTGGCAGCCAAAGGAGGGATTGGCAGAGAGGGGTGGCAGATGCTGAGCAGTTTGTAAGGAGGATGAGTAGGGCAAATTTGACTTAAAGTACATAAAAAGCATTGTGTATCACAAAAAATTACCATTCCTTAAAATAAAATATTAATTTACCTTGTTTTTATCCCTGGTTGCATCTCAGTGCTGCTGATCTCATGCATCCTTTTTGCAGCCATTTCCTATCTACATTTATGTACTTCACAGATGGCTGCATGACATTTCTCAGGGCAGGTTTTCTAGTGGTAACAACATTGGACCAAACCTGCATAATGTTTGTGTTGAAACACCCACTGTAATCTCCATCAGACATCCATGTGACAAGGTGACAATGTAGAAGCACCCATAACAAGAGCTGCATGAACAAGGATCTATATTGCAATATCACCAGGTCTTATTTAACCACTTGCTTACTGGGCATTTTTACCCCCTTCCTGCCCATGCCAATTTTCAGCTTTCAGTGCTGTCGCACTTTGAATGACAATTGTTACACTGTACCCAAATTCAATTTTTATCTTTTTTTCCACGCAAATAGAGCTTTCTTTTGGTGGCCTTAAACCACTTACTGACGGCGGCAGGTTGGCTCTATTGCACAAATCGAAGTAGCTGTACGGCCGTGCTTTAAGAGATTGTAGGGGGCATTCCACCAGCAGCTCCCCTTCCTGCTACTTCCGCCCCAGCGATTGACGTCATGAGGAGGTTCCTCTGTGTCTCACAGGTTTGTATTGGATTCCCAGACGGTCAGAAGCATGCCCTGCTGTGGTGCAGACTCCCTGGTAATAGGCTACCTTTCTGAGGCTGTCAGTGGATCATTTTGCCATCTTGCTCCCGGGCGGAACCTGATCCAGACTTGTGTGAATCCAAGGTGGAAGTATTGTGTATATACCCTGTGGCTCTGTGATCAGCCTATCCTTTAACCACTTCCCACCTGGCGTATAGACAAATGATGTCTGGGCGGGTGTTTCATTAACCAGACTGGATGTCACATGACGTCTTCAGAATAACCAGCGATTGAGCACCTGCGGGGGCACGCATCACGGTGAACGGTGGTGTGATGGGTCAGTCTGACCCACCGCATTACCGACCTTGGTAAAGTGCTTCCATCGTTAGCTCTTTACCACGTGATCAGCTGTGACCAATCATGGCTGATCACAATGTAAACAGGAAAAGCCGTGTATCGGCTTTTCCTTTACTCGCGTCTGAAGATGTGAGTAGTGGAGAGCCAATCGGCGGCTCTCCTGAGAGAAGGGGTCTGCGCTGATTGTTTATCAGTGCCCGTCATTGCTGCTCATCAGTGCCGCCTATCAGTGCCCATCAGTGCTGCATATAAGTGCCTCATTATCAGTGCCCGTCTGTGCCACCTCATCAGTGCCAATCAGTACTGCCTCATCAATGCCCATCAGTGTAGCCTCATCAGTGCCCATTAGTGATGGAGAAAATGTACTTATTTACAAAGTTTTGTGACAGAAACAGAGAAAAACATTTGTTTTCAAAATTTTCAGGCTTTTTTTTTTGTAGCGCAAAAAATAAAAACCACTGAGGTGATCAAATACCGCCAAAAGAAAGCTCTATTTGTGGGAACAAAATGATAAAAATCTTGTTTGAGTACAGCATTGCATGACCGCGCAATTGTCATTCAAATTGCAACAGCGCTGAAAGCTGAAAGTTGGTCTGGGCTGGAAGGGGGGGTAAGTGCCTGGTATTGAAGTGGTTAAAGATTGACCGTATACTTTTGAGCATTGTTTTTAATAAACAATTGACCAATTGGCCACTTTTTAAAATGTATATGGAATCTGTGGCACATTTATTACTGTGGATTTAAGCGCTTCAGGAACTTTGCATCTTTTCTTTAATAGAGCAGAGGGATCTGCATTATGCACTAATCAAGAGTGCCTACTAAGGGCCGGTTCACACTGGTCCGATATGCGATCTGACTTTGAGAGCACAAGTCGCATGACATGTCAAAATCAATGGTTCCCTATGAGAGCCTTCTTAACTGGTCCGACTTGTGTTGGTCTGACTTTTGAAAAGGTTCCTGCACTACTTTGGTCTGACTTGGGTCCGATTTCAGCCCATCAAATTTAATTGAAGTCCCATCCAAGTCAGATCAGCATCTTAACTGACACGCAACTTGTGCTCAGAGGAATGCTAGCAATGCAAAAGCCATTGAAAAAAAAACGCCCTCCCCCAAGACCATGCCAGAGAAGGGTCTGGTATGGATTTTGAGGGGAACCCCATGCTAAAATAAAAAAAACGTGCGGCAAATCCCCCATAATTCATACCAGACCCTTATTTGAGCATGCAGCTTGGCAGGTCAGGAAAGGGGGGGACGAGCGATCGCCCCCCCCCCCGAAGCATACCAGGACACATGCCCTCAACATGGGGGGTGGGTGCTTGGGGCAGGGCGCCCCCCCCCATGTTGATAGGGACAAGGGTCTCTTCCCCACAACCCTGGTCTGTGGTTGTACGGATCTGCGGGTGGGGGAATTATCTTTAAGAAACGGGGTCCCCAGATCTCGCCCCCCATGTGAATGAGTAGGTTCAACCAAAAAAAAAAATAGTGTAGTGTAATAAAAAACATGAAGCGGTTTTTGACAAGTCCTTTTTTAAAAATTATTAATGTCCCCCATGGTAGCTCGAATGTCAATCATGAAGTCTTGTCTCGCTGCCACCGGCCCACTGAAAAAAAAAACACTCTGCCTCCGATGCTGGCTCCCGCTATTCTGTCAGCTCCAGTGTCTGACAATTGTTATATAACTTTGGGGCATGGCCATGTGGGGACGTAACTCAGAGACCCCGCCCCTTGTGACGTCAAGGACCCATCATTCCCGAGTCTCTGACGCCACAAGAGGGCATTATCTTTGAGTTATGCCACCGCATGGCCACATCCCAAAGTTATATAAAAACTGTCAGACACCGGAGCTCACAGAATGTCGGGAGCCAGCGTCGGAGGAGGAATGTTTATTTTCTCAGCGGGTCGGCGGTGGAGGAAGACATTGTGATTGATGTTGGAGCTACTACGGGGGACATTAGTCATTTTTAATAAAGTACTTGTCAAAAACCACCCCACGTTTTTATTACACTACACTGTTTTTTTTTTTTTGGGTGAATTGGTAGGGGTACTATGTACCCCATACTCATTCACATGGGAAAACCCGGGATCTAAGGGCCCCCTTTTTTAAAGGGGGCTTCCAGATTCTGTTAAGCCCCCAAATCCGCAGACCCCCAGGGTCGGAATGAAATTTTGTGTCAGATCAGTGTGAGAATGGCCTAAGTCTGTCCTTTGTGCCTCCCTCCTCCATTCATAAAAGCCGTACTATATAAAGTAGCGTCCCTTGTACTTGTATTTTTGTTTTATTTTTTTCCCTACTTCGGCTTTAAACAGGGGTATTTATTCCACATTAGGACTAGGAGAGTAGAGCAGTATTTTATTTGTAGACTGTTGATTACAACCTATTGGGGCAGTTTGTCAAAGGAAGGATGGCACACCAGACATATACAGTAGCACAGGGTACAAAGTATCCTTACCACAAGATGTCCATGTCATACATTATCGGGACGCCAGGGAAAAAGCCACGCTTAAAATGCAATTTTATCAGCGTTTTGCATTGGCGTCAATGCATGTTTTTTGGCGATAGCTTTCTGCAGCGTTTCTCTGCCTCTATTCAAAATCAATGGTTCCCTATGGGAGCCCATTGATTTGAATAGAAGTCGCACCAGAAGTCGGATCATGATGATCCGACTTGCGGTGCGACTTGTGTGCTATGGATCTTAGAGGGGAAACCCCACAAAAAAATTTAAAAAAAATTTGCGTAGGGTCCCCCCCAAAGAGGTACCAGACCCTTCGGTCTGGTATGGATTTTAAGGGGAACCCCCACAAAGAAAAAAACATTGTAAGGTCTCCCTCAAAATCCATACCAGACCCTTATCCAAGCACGCAGCCTGGCAGGCCAGGAAAGGGGATGGGGACGAGTGAGCACCCCCCTCCTGGACCATACCAGTCGCATGCCCTCAACATGACCTGCACCCCCCACCCCAAAGCACCTTGTCCCCATGTTGATGAGGACAAGGGCCTCTTCCTCACAACCCTGGTCGTTGGTTGTTGGGGTCTGCGGGCAGAGTCTTATCAGAACCTGGAAGCCCCCTTTAATAAGGGGGCCCCCAGATCCTGGCCCCCAACCCTATGTGAATGAGTTGGGTTACATTGTACCCCTACCATTTAACCTGAAAAAAAATGTAAAAAAAAACCCACTACACAGGTTTTTAAAATATTTTATTAAATCTGCTCCAGTGTCTTCTCCCCTCTCCGACGTCTTCTTTATTCTGCTCTTTTGCAGGGTATTCTGAGGGGTATTCGGTCTTCTGAGGCGCCTTCTGTCATCTGCTGAATCTTCTGTCTTCTGCTCTTTTGCCGCTGTCTTCTCCGCTGCCTTCTCCCTCTGCTCTTCTTCCCATGTTGACACAACGTGATCTCCCGGACTAACCAACTATCCGCGCTCTGCAATGACTTATATTGGTATGGTGTGGGACCACCCGCCCCATCCTCTTATGACGTCACCACCCAAGGCATGATGGGCAGTGATGTCATAATGTAGCGTGGCCTTATCCTCAGCACACAAGTCGCACTGCAAGTCGGATCATCACAATCCAACTTCTGGTGCGACTTCTATTCAAATCAATGGGCTCCCATAGGGAACCATTGATTATGAATAGAGGCAGAGAAACGCTTGACGAGGCTTAACGCTGTGTATACAAAGTTAAACCGCGTTTTTGAGTGTGTTGTCGGCGTCAGCATCAAAACAGCTCTAGCGCTGCAGCCTCAGAACGCGCTGGTCCTGTTTTTTTTTTTACAGCATAACCCCTTCCACACAGCGTGCTGTGTGGATGTGTTCCGTGAATCGACAAAAATAGATGGTGATTTGCAGAGTGACCGTTAGGGGGCGCGCGTGCCCGCCGCACTCCGATGAGCAGCCAGAGCAAAAGAACGAGGAACCATCGATGTAAACACGGCGGTTCCCCGCTCTGTCAGTGGGGACATAAGAAATTTACTGATCCCTGTCACTGGGATCAGTTAGATCTCTGGTGCCCCTGACAGCCCAGCTCCCTCACAGTTAGAACACGCCTAGGGAACATAGTTAAGCCCTTCACTACCCCCTGCAGGTTAACCCCTTCACTGCCAATGACATTTATACAGTAATCAGTGGACATTTAAATTTCTGATCACTGTATAAATGTCATTGGTCCCAAAAAAGTGTCAAAATGGTCCGACATGTCTGCCCCAATATCGCAGTACCGCTAAAAATTGCAGATCACCGACATTACTAGTAAAAAATAAAAAAATAAATAAAAACCCCAGAAATTAATTCTCATCATCTGTAAACGCGGAAACTTTTGCGCAAACCAATCAATAAACGCAGATTGCAATTTTTTTTACCAAAAATATGAGGAAGAATATAAATCGGCCAAAACCGATGAAAAAAAATTTTTTTATATTCTTTTTTTGGATTTGTATTTTAGCAAAACGTAAGAAAAACTGTTGTTTTTTTCAAAATTGTCGCTCTTTTTTTGTTTATAGCGGCAATCAGAAATGACGCAGAGGTGATCAAATGCCACCAAAAGAAAGCTCTATTTGGGTACAACGTCACACGACCGTGCAATTGTCAGTTAAAGCGACGCAGTGCTGAATCGCAAAAAGTGCTCTGGTCCTAAAGGGGGAAATCCTTCCGGGGGTGAAATGGTTAAAAACGCCTGTGCCACTTACAGCTCAAAAACGTCAGTGTGTGCATGAGGCCATTGAATAACATGGAGAAGCGTTTTTAAGCTGTAAAAAAAGCACAAAAACGCACCTGTAAAATTATCCGTGTGTATGAGGCTTTAATATGTACTTTTAAAAAACAGCTTTATTAATTAAATGTTTTGTCACAACTTTAGTTACAATACTGTTATGTAAGTAGGGATGAATCCAAAAATGTAACATCTGTGACATAACTAGATTGAGTGTAACTGGTTTACTAACTGCACCTTTAAAATGTACTAAATTGAATTTACATTTATGATCATGAATTCAATGTTAAAGCCTATCGGAACCCAAAAATAAAAAGGTAATATTTTGTAGTTTACCAATCCATAGATTTGGTGGCTGTTTTAATTTTTTTCTTTATTTTTACCTGGTGATGTGGCCAGGAACACAAAACAAAGAGTGCAAAACAAAGTATTGCACTCTATCTATGGAGGACCAACATAGCCACTCTTGGACAGTAGCATTTTCAGCCTGTGCAGAGGGTAGTGTCAGATGTACACACGGTTCGACGATCGCATACAACAGGTCGTACTCACGACCGTTGTATGCAAAATCGATCGTTCGTATGCGCGATTTGAACAGTCAAACATACGACGGTCGTGCAAGGGAGTTGTATGAGCAGACTAGAAAACTTGGTCGTACCAACAAGCTCTCATACGACCGTTGTATCGTGTGTACAGAGCAGTTGGTACAACAAAGTTGTATTGTGCAAAACACGCATGCTCCAAAGTCAGGAATGGCCGGATGCTAATTACATGCACCTGAACAATCTTTTCCCAGCCGTACGATCGTGTAGTGCAGTCAGTATGCTGCATACAACAGCCAACATACGATTCGACACGATCGTACGTGCGATCGTCGAACCGTGTGTACGAGGCTTAAGCAGTTGCAAAACCTGTTTTTTTCTTTCACGTTTTAATTAATTTATAAAATCTGACCATTGTAGGCACCCTTAGCGTTAAATTGGTTTGTCTCAACCCTCTAACTGCCACTTTGTCTGGCCAGTTTGGTCTTGCTAGTGACAGACTGCATCAAATATGCACTGCTTTATTTTACACAGTTACACTTTAATCTGGTTATTTTGGCACAGAAAGTATATAAAAATACTTTATATGGAAATAACCGGATCCAAGTGCAAGTGTTTCTAGCAGGGGCTGTTTTAACCTGATTTTTGGTCAGGCCTGATTTTGAGTTATGGCCATACTTACCACAATACCTTTCCTATTCCAGTTCCTATTCCTGTCTGAGATGTTTGATCAGCCAATTTTCAACAAGCTGTATGGGGTATATTTTTTGTGCAGTACATATAATTGAAAGAGCAATGTGTTATATTATAACTGACATGGTTATAAAGGAGAGAAAGGTGTTAAAGAAAAAAAAATAAGGGGCGCCCTCCAGAAATGTCAAGTGTATTGTTGTTTTCACAAAAGCAAACCTGACTTTCCTTGAAATGGACACACACATATTAATATAGTATTAATGGGAATCCTATTAGATGATTAGTGCATTACTGATACATCTTTCTCTTTATGCTGCCCAGCAGAAGTCAGCTAGTTACAGTGCTTGGGAATGTATAGCAAAGGTATAACTGCAGGTTTCCATCATATTTCACTCTAGTATAGAAGATTTGAAGCACTTGTTATCCCCTGTGTCTGTGAGGTTGATAAGTAGATAGTGGTAAATACACATTTATTCTTCATAGCATTTGCTGGTCTCTTTCAGATATGGCAGATAACACATCGCCACTATAAAAGAAGCCATATGGGATACGATGGTGATGATGGAGAATCGCACTTTGGAAGACTTAGATGTGTAACTTGATTTTCACTAGAGTAGTTCTGTTCAAGCAAGTAGAACAACAGCAAAAATGTCATCTTACCAAGGGGGTGTGGTGCGGAGCATCCGGCCTTTTAAGTCCAGTGAACAGTACCTGTATGCCATGAAAGAGGACTTGGCTGAGTGGCTGAATGATCTTTACAACCTGGAAATATATGTAGATAACTTCTTTGAAGTCCTGGAAAATGGCTCTGTCATTTGTTACCATGCCAATAATGTGACAGATGTTGCTCGTGACTTTGCTGTGGAATACCCTGACTTGTCAAAGAAACTTCGGCTTCCAAAAACAGGAGTAACATTCAATGCAATGGCCCAACCTGGATCCTTCCTGGCAAGGGATAATGTATCCAACTTCATCCAATGGTGCAGGAAGGAAATGGACATAAAAGGTAAACAGTACTGGTTGTGTGACTATATCCAAGTATTCCATAGATAACTTACAAAGGATGCAATTATTTTATCTACAGAATTAACGGCTTCCCGACCACATCGCGTACATTTACTGCTGCAGAGTGGCTCTGTCCTGGGAATCGCCGCCTGTAAACGGCGGCTCGTGCGCTTTCAGGAATGTGGCCGCGGCTTGGGCGGACTCGATCTCTGCCAGTGAGCTGCGATTGCCTAGCAGAGAAGAAAAACGGGGAGCCGCCGATGAAAACACGGCTGTTCCCTGCTCTGTCAGGCAGCATATGAGAGATCTAATCCCTGTCACTGGGATCAGTTAGATCTCTTATGCCCCTGGCAGCCCTCACAGTTAGAACACGCCTAAGGAATACACTTAACCCCTAGATTACCCCATGCAGGTTAACCCCTTCACTGCCAATGACATTTACACAGTAAGTGCCCATTCACACAGAGGCGACTTGCGATCCGACTTGAGTTGCCTCAAGTCGCCCCAAGTCACTTGACATTTGAAATCCCATTGAAATGAATGGGAGCTGTCTCCGACTTCAAGGCGACTTCTGAAAAGGTTCCTGTACTACTTCTAGGCGACTTTTATCCGACTTGTGCCCATAGGATTCAATAGAAGTCGCCTCCAAGTCGGATCCCCATCTACATGGAAGCGACTTTACAGTTAAAAGAATAGAATTTATTTTTAGGCAGCCCCCTCCCTCCCTTCTCTGATTGGTCAAGCCAAAGTCGCCTGGCAAAAGTCGTGTTGTAAAGTCACCTGAGGTCCTTGAAGTCGCGCTGAAGTTGCACTGAAAGTCACGCTGAAATCGCCTAGTGAAGTCACGCCGATGTCAGGTCGCCCCTATGTGAATGCAGGCTAATCAGTAGATATTAAAATTTCTGATCGCTATATAAATGTCATTGGTCCCAAAAAAGTGTCAAAAATGTCCGACATGTCCGCTGCAATATCACAGTCCCGATAAAAATCACAGATCGCCACCATTACTAGTAAAAAAATAAAAAACGTGTAAAAACGCCATAAATTAATTCTCATGGTTTGTAAATGCAGCAACTTTTGCGCAAACCAATCAATAAAAGCCAATTGCGATTTTTTTTTTACCAAAAATATGAGGAAGAATATAAATCGGCCAAACCCGATTAATAAATTTGTTTTTTTATATGGTTTTTTTTGGATATGTATTTTTTTTTTCAAAATTGTCGCACTTTTTTTTGTTTATAGCAATGATCAGAAATTACGCAGAGGCGATCAAATACCACCAAAAGAAAGCTCTATTTGTGGGGAAAAAAGTCCGAAAATTTTTTTTGGGTACATCGTCGCACGACTGTGCAATTGTCAGTTAAAATGACGCAGTGCTGAATCGCAAAAAGTGCTCTGGTCCTAACGTGGGAAATCCTTCTGGGGCTGAAGTGGTTAAAGTGAATGTAAACCCTATATCAGTTTTACATGTATATCTTCTGTCTTCATCTGTATTTATCCTTTAGAAAGTGCTGTTCAGGTTACAGTAGAGACTTTCAGATGTCTTCGTTGTTTTGTTCAGCACAGTACTAATCTATTTATAGAATCCTCCCCAACACAAAACTCAGGCTGCTGTTATCATAATGTGGCGGAAACTTGTCAGGCTGATAACAGAGTTATGGAGCAGGACAAAGCTGCAGGACACAGGGCTTTGACGAGAGATAAGAAAACCCTACAGATAGATGTGCCCAGCTCAAATTTCATGAATCGGGTTTACATCCACTGTAACTGACTTGCAAAATGCAAAACTATGTCTTGTTTTTAAAAGAGTGGCACATATAAGGTTACATTATATAAAGCATTCTACACATTTTTTATCTTTTTTTTATTTCAAGGGTAAATTGGGCCTTAAAGGAGAAATACAGCCAAAGCTTGTTTGGCTGTACTTCTCCTGTGGATTACAGGAGTGCAGTTTGTTCTACACTGCTGTGACCCGTTTTGAAGCCAGCTGTCCGCTGATGACTCAGAGCTTCTCCAGACTTGGGAAAGATTGCGACAATATGATCGGGATCCGCCCACATGTTTGGACCGGCTCGGCCTCTCAGTGAGCCGCAGAGAGCCTGAGCCGGCTGCTCCTACCCCCTCCACAGCCACATAGGGGCAGAGCAGACAGCTCTCTGCTCGGGGAGCTCTAAAAACAGAGTGATTTGCACTGTTTAATCACTCGGTTCTCAGCCTTACAGGTGGGGGACAGATGCAGCATCGTACCGATGCTGCATCCACCTAGGTAAGTATGTTTCTACAATAAAAAATATCCCATACTTCTCTTTTAAGCCTGAAAACTTTCATTCTGGCCTGAAATACCTGTGACCAAATAAAGATCTTTCTGATCAGTGCTGTGTTCGCAATATGACTGGGCCAGCTGTCTAGTTTATTTGGATAAAACATTTTGGGTCCATATGAATTTAAAGAAAATCTCCTAAATTAGATGAACTCGACTTGACTTATGTCTTTTTTCAACCCAACTTTGTAACTATGAATTTATGACCAATCTTAGTACCATACCTGGAAATTGAAATTATGATTTCTGTTCACAAATTATTTATTTTCTTATAATAACCATTGCTTTTTTGTTTACACCAGTTTGCTTGCCTTAGAAGTAAATGGTTGATTTTAAATGACCTTTCCTTTGTGTGAATCCTCAGGAGAAAGATAAATTCATACCATTTAATAATGATAAGGGAAATTGGGGTAAGGCTCTCAGCAATCAATCAGGTGGCACTAACTGAGTTGGCTGCACATCTTTTTGTGTAAAAGTGGTAGTGCAAGAAGTGTGTGGGAAGTAAGGAAAGGCCAGAATCTCTGTCAGCTTTTTTTTTATTGCCGTCTGTGTTCCCCTTGCAGATTTTCCCACAATTCATGTCTGGCAATATTGTTGTCACCAAGATAGTAATTAAAGGAACATTTCTCTAACAAGGATCATAGTAAAATTGACAAAGGCTTTAACCCTTTCCCAACTCGTACAAAACTAAACTAAAACAAAAAACATTTGGATGGGCATAAACTTAAATTGACTGTAAATGCATTAAAAAAAAATAAAAATGGGTCTATCCTTACCTGCTCTGTGCAATAGAAATGCACAGATCAGCCCCAAACGTCCTCTTCTTGGGTCCCCTGCCGTGCTCCCGGCTCCTCCTCTCTGGCGGGTTCCCCCATAGAACGCTGCTTTCTATGGGGACACTCATGCAGGCTCGCTCCCAAGCCCTGCTGTCTGCATCTATAGACACAGACAGCGGGACTCGGTACCGCATCCCCCCTCACTCCCTCATCACGAGCTTTGATTGACAGCAGCAGGAGCTCAGGCTGCCTCAGCAAAGCCTGTGAAATCAGGAAGTGAAGAAAGAGAAGAGCTGCAGACAGGCACAGCACTTGATTGAATGAGGGCTTAGTTAAGCAAAAGGGGGGTAAGGGAGGAAAATGATACCTAAACATTTTTACCGTAATGTAATGAATGCATGGAGGGGTCGGCAACCGGTTGATCATAATCTATCTGTCGACCGTGCGCAGGTGACAGGTAGATCACGATCAAGTCTCTGTCCTGCCGACAGCACCAGTGCTCCTCTCCCCACATCCCAATTGGCAAACAACGCAGAGAAGCACCCAAACCAGGAAGCATTCCCCGCCCCTTTAATGTGCTGCTGCCGGGCAGGGAAAGGCTCACCTAGGAGTTAGCCAGGCTGAGTGGCATGTGCTGATCCACGCTGGCCCTCCTGACCAGTTCATTCAAGTGAGTGTGCTCATGGGGTAACATCATGTGCTGAGAGAGGAGGGCCAGTGGAATCAGCACACCAGAATAGGTACCTGTGCCACAGCAGCTCTGCAGTTATCTAGGTTGATAATTCCTGTCACTTCTAGATCAGTATATGTTAGTCTAATACTTCCACAGCTATGTCTGGTAACAGAGAATATGCTCTACAAGCATTTTGTGGCATAAAATGCTCCAACAAAGCAAAGGCCCAATGTAAGTCTGTTAATGCACATACAGTATCTCACAAAAGTGAGTACACCCCCTCACATTTTTGTGAATATTTTATTATATCTTTTCATGTGACAACACTGAGAGCCGGTTCACACAGGGGCAATCTGACTTCAGAGCCGCACCGCACAGCCCACCTTCAGCGTGGCTTGCAAACAACTTCTGTAATAGAAGTCAATGCAAGTCGCTGAAGTCACCCCCAAAGTAGTACAGGAACCTTTTCCTAAGTCGGAGCAACTTGATTCGCTCCGATTAGAATGGTTCCATTGTACTTCATGGAGCGCGACTTGTCAGGCAACTAAGTCACCTGACAAGTCGCCCCTGTGTGAACCGGCTCTGAAGAAATGACACTTTGCTACAATGTAAAGTAGTGAGTGTACAGCTTGTATACCAGTGTAAATTTGCTGTCCCCTCAAAATAACTCGACACACAGCCATTAATGTCTAAACTGCTGGTAACAAAAGTGAGTACACCCCTAAGTGAAAATGTTCAAATTGGGCCCAAAGTGTCAATATTTTGTGTGGCCACCATTATTTTCCAGCACTGCCTTAACCCTCTTGGGCATGGAGTTCACCAGAGCTTCACAGGTTGCCACTGGAGTTCTCTTCCACTCCTCCATGACAACATCACGGAGCTGGTGGATGTTAGAGACCTTACGCTCCTCCACCTTCCATTTAAGCATGCCCCACAAATACTCAACAGGGTTTAGGTCTGGAGACATGCTTGGCCAGTCTACCACCTTTACCCTCAGCTTCTTTAGCAAGGTAGTGGTCATCTTGGAGGTGTGTTTGGAGCCGTTATCATGTTGGAATACTGCCCTGCGGCCCAGTCTCCGAAGGGAGGGGATCATGCTCTGCTTCAGTATGTCACAGTACATTTTGGAATTCATGGTTCCCTCAATGATCTGTAGCTCCCCAGTGCCAGCAGCACTCATGCAGCCCCAGACCATGACACTCCCACCACCATGCTTGACTGTAGGCAAGACTCACTTGTCTTTGTACTCCTCACCTGTTGCCACTTGACACCAACGCTTGACACCAACTGAGCCAAATAAGTTTATATTGGTCTCATCAGACCACAGGTCATGGTTCCAGTAATCCATATCCTTAGTCTGCTTGTCTTTAGCAAACTGTTTGCAGGCTTTCTTGTGCATCATCTTTAGAAGAGGGTTCCTTCTGGGATGACAGCCATGCAGACCAATTTGATGCCGTGTGCGGCGTATGGTCTGAGCACTGATAGGCTGACCCCCCACCCCTTCAACCTCTGCAGCAATGCTGGCAACACTCATACGTCTATTTCCCAAAGACAACCTCTGGATATGATGCTGAGCACGTGCACTCAACTTCTTTGGTCAACCATGGCGAGGCCTGTTCTGAGTGGAAGCTGTCCTGCCATGCCGCTATATGGTCTTGGCCACCGTGCTGCAGCTCAGTTTCAGGGTCTTGCCAATCTTCTTATAGACTACACCATCTTTATGTAGAGCAACAATTCTTTTTTTCCAGATCCTCAGAGAGTTCTTTGCCATGAGGTACCATGATGAACTTGCAGTGACCAGTATGAGAGAGTGACAGTGATAACACCAAATTTAACATACCTGCTCCCAATTCACACCTGAGATGTTGCAACACTAACAAGTCACATGAAACTGGGAAGGGAAAAGGGCTAATTGGGCCCAATTTGGACATTTTCACATTTAAGTCATTTTGAGGGGACAGCAAATTTACACTGTTATACAAGCTGTACACTCACTACTTTACATTATAGCAAAGTGTAATTTCTTCAGTGTTGTCACATGAAAAGATAGAATAAAATATTTACAAAAATGTGAGAAGTGTACTGTGATACTGTATGTTCCCCTTTTACTCGACTTCTCCTGTTTTAGTATTAATTAGTTTATTTTTTTCTGTGAGTTTTGCACATGGAAATGCGCATGATGATGATCTGGGTAATCTGCAAAAATGTGTGTATGCCATAAAAAAAAGAAGAAAGATAAAAACATGACCTTCTTTGTACAATACAATGCTCTCATCTGTGACTAGGCCACGTAAGACATGATGTGACTCCTGATTCACACTTATAATCCATGAGCAGCATATTTTTTGTGATTGGGTCAGGGATTAGGTTAAAGGACAAGTGTGTCTTCAGCCACCCTAACCTTCTAAGCAAAATCGTGACTTCCTTCGATGTTTGATTAAGCAGTACAGTCGACCCCCACAAAGTCACGGTTTAGAGTTCACTGCCTCCGCGTTCTCGTTTTTTTTGTTCTCCTTAAAGCACTAAGATGCCGCCCAAATGCCCTGCACCTTCTAAGGCTGAGTGAGTACCCATACATTTTACTGTATTTTTATTCAATTAAATTACTGTTCAGTATTTAGCCTAAAATAGGCATTTATAGGCATTTTTTGACCACATCCAAAGTTTGTGGTTTTTCACAATTCGCGGGAGCTCTACGAACATAACCTCCACGAATTTCGGGGCTTAACTGTATTTTCCTTGTGTGTGACTATTGCAAATTCAGCCTTTGATTAGACAACAGATCTGATTAAACAACATAAATGGCATAGAGCCAAACTATCCAAAAGAGTATTGCGATGTAAATGATTCAGTTCAATTTTAATGTAACTGTCCACATTGGTTGACATCTTAAAATGATCAGTTTTGCTTTCCTTTAGAAGTCCTGATGTTTGAGACAGAGGATTTAGTTCTAAGGAAAAATGAGAAAAACTTTATCCTGTGCCTGCTGGAGCTGGCCCGACGAGCATCACGCTTCGGTATGAGTGCCCCTATGCTTATTCAAATGGAGGAGCAGATAGAAGAAGAGATCCGGGAGGAACTAGAACTGCCTCCAGTCGACATCCCACTACCCAAACCACAACCTCAAAAAAAACTATGTGACTTTAAAAATCTGGACCAAATGGTAAGCCAAATAAAAAAAAATCCACAATAAATAAACTGCACTAAAATAGTATAAATATATGATCAATGTGTTGTAGTATAAAATAGTATACATTTTGGATCAATGTGTTAGTTGCAGTGGATAGGACTGTTTCCTGATACCTGTGCATTAGAAGTTTGTGTTTTTTAATAACCATTGATACAAAAGAGAGAGGACCTTACCTTGTTGTCTGTGTCTTAGTAGCAGGAAAGAGCGCTGAGTCTTGTGTCTACTAATGAGGACTAGGGGGTACTACTGGATGCTTTGGTTTTTAGTTTTGTAATGTCTCCATGTTAATGTGGTTGTAAATATGAACAAATCATATCCCTCTATAGTGTGTACGTGTCTCAATTAAGAGCACTAAACCTTATTTCTGTCTGCTGATTTGTTCCTCTGCTATCAGCATGAGTCACTTCTAACAAGTTTTCCTGACACCAAGAGAAAAAAGGTGACAGGGGAGGGACCTCCAGCTGATTGACAGCCTTAGCTCTGTTCCTATGTGAAGGGGTGTGTGTCCTTTCCCTCCAGTCAGCTTACAGAGCTCCCCTAGCTGAGCTCTGCAGAGGATAACTTAAGCTCTATGCCCCTTTTTATTCTGAACGCTCAGATTAGCTTGATAAGGTCTGGATTTTGACTGGATGTAGAAAAGAGAAGACTGTGGATTAACAGGTGCAATTTATGTAGGGGGATTTGTTTCATTTATGTGTATTGCCTGAGGCCAGTCATTTCACTTACATATGTAAGGGTTTACAACCACTTTAATGAAAATTGTGTGTGATTTAGGCTCAGCAAACAAAATTCAGTCATTCAAGTTGATTTGCTAAAGACAAACAGGCTGTTCACTTTGGCAGGGAAATTGTTCTTTGCAGGAGGAATTTTTCTCAGAGCTTAATGAATGAGATGAAGCTCTGCCAACTTCCATCATCCAATCATGTGCAAGCAAAAATCCAGTTTTAACTTTTCCTTGCATATGATTGGGTATTGGGTATTTTTTGGGTAGCGCTCACCCTCAGGGAAGCCGCTTTGTATGACAGGTTCTCTGTTCACCCACTGGTTGTGAAGTGCTCCATCCCCTCTGACACACCTGGTGAGCTGAAGTACTGGTATACTACCACAACTATATTAGCACATAGGAAACAGGCATGATACTACTTTATTTAAAATAAAGTGAGTATATTATTTCTAGGCTGAATAAATAACAGTAAACACATGCAATAAACAGGAAAAGAAGCCAATTTGAATACGATAAACGAACTGACTTGAATACTGGGCTTTAATCCATTCAGATCCGTGCTATGGCGGAAGTACGGCTCCAGCGCGGATCTGAATTTCCGGGACGACGTCCATGGATGTCGCCCCCTGTGCACGCTCCTGGCGCGCACTCACAGGCGGCGGCGCGCGCGTGGCCATCGCACACTCCATGGGCGTGCCCGCGAGTGGGGTGGACTAGATGTCCGATCGAGACCTGCGATCGCCTGTCAGAGCTGCAGATCGGGGAACCGCAGATGTAAACACAGCGGTTCTCCGTTCTGTGACAGGAGACATGACAGATCTACTGATCCCTGTCACTGGGTTCAGTTAAATCTATTATGTCCCGGCCAGCCCAGCCCCCCCACAGTTAGAACACATGCAGGGAACACAGTTAACCCCTTCACTGCCCCCTTAGTGTTAACCCCTTCATGAGTTGTAGATTTCTTATTTTTAGCAGGGGTTCCCCGAGACCGGAGAATTATTTCAAGGGTTCCTCAGTGTTGAAAAGGTTGAGAAAGGCTGATATAGACGTTTGATTGCTTACCAGCTGGTCCAAATACAAGGTAACTTACAAGGTGGTGCTAAGGTAGCCCATAGATATGAAGGCCAACCAACAGTGGTCTTAATATTTGTACATCTGATTGTTCTTAATTTCCTATGTTCAGCTTTGTAGCTGGCACCAAAAAAAAAAGTAGAACAGTCCTAATTATCCTCAGTGAATTTATAAACATGTAGAGTATACGGTATCCTAAATGTAAAAAGCAGAGTAGAATTGTGGCAATTTATTTTTCTAATTAACCATAGCAACACTCTGCAACTTCAATACTGATAGTATCTTATTTGCATTCTAGAAGATGTTTGACAGCCTGCAGCAAACAACTTTGTTCCTTGTTTTTCTTTCAAGTAGCCAGTCCATGGTTTACTGATTGTAGTAACCAAGGCTATGGTCCTACACAACGGATGTTCCTCCTAGCCAACAGCTTGTCAACTGATGATGTCACGTGTAAGAATCTGAGTATCTCTTCATGTCACAACTTCAGTAAATATGAAATTCTTTTGCTATTAACCAGCAGTAGACTGCAGATGGCAGAGGATCTAAGGCTTGTGTGTTAAGATGGCTATGGAATTAAAGGAAACATGTTATGACCAAAATATGTAGGTTGCAAATGATAACCTCATCCACTGAAAATGCTAGCTGGCTGTCATGCTTCTCCAATTGCTTTGGTCATAGGCATGCACAGGGGGTTTCCAGGCGTGTCTGGGCACACCCCAATCACTGCGTGTGGTGCCGATTCCCCTTATTGCTGGTGCTTCCCCCCGTGTGGAACCCCCCTGCAATGCTGCTGGCTTCCCTCCTCTCCTCTCCTCCTGGCTGCTAAAGGGATGTTTCAGAATGGAGAGTGGGGGAAGGGGCTAGTATATATGTAATTTACTGACCTCTTCCTTTTCTAAATGAACACAGTGAACACACTCACTCCCTGTGTTCATTCATAACTGAAGCATAGTAAGCTGTGTTTAGTATGCTTCAGTTTGTGTATGAATAGGAAGCCGCTCAGCCAGTGGCGGCTGGTGAAGTTTTAAGATGGTGGGGCGCCAGACCCTGCCCTTCCTTTTTGCCCCATCCCACTTCTTAGAAGCCACACCCCTTATAGGCTCCACCCACTCTGTACACAATGTACAGTATAACTCAGCTGTCAGTCTTAATTCTCAATAAAATATTACTGGCTCATTCATCCATTAAATCCCAAAGGTAAAGAATTACATGAGCTGTGAGGTCTGCACAGGAACCCAGCACAGACTGGCATTATGTGGGGTTTCATATCCCATCAAGCTCCATCCTAATACTTATTTTATAATAGGAACACTGGAAATCCTCCACTAACCCCTGACACAAGGTGAGCCATAGAAATGTCCCTGGTTTTTGGAACTGAGCAGCTTCACCAACATAAATCTGCATTATCTGTCCAAAAAAGTTCAAAATGTAATTATAAAATCA
>BLSH010152862.1:390062-414592 GCA_018402905.1 Glandirana rugosa
ATAAGACACAATAATAATACATCTTTCATATAACCCGAGGTCACAGAGTGAGAAATAAGGAAGGTAAGTTACCGGTAGAAATTTTCATCTACTGCCTCCTGTAGAACACCACCTCTTTTCCATGAAATCCCGTCACCAAGAGTTGGAACCAGGAGTTCATGGGGGTTGTCCGGTACAAAACCCTTAAAGAAAATCTATTTTATCGACAGATTTTATGGTTCGGTAACTGTGACGTGATCACAACTCGCTTGGGCCTGACATTGCAAGCCCAGGCATGGCTTGAAAGCCCACAGGCACCGTGCCTGGGCCTGGGCCTGTAAAGTTTTTAGCAAGCCCAAGCCAGGCCCCAAGACGATAAAATGAGGTGCACCGAACCCGAACGATTTTTGAAATGTCCGGGTCCGGGTCCGTGCCACGGACACCCGAAAGTTCGGTACGGACCCGAACGTTACAGTCCGGGTTCGCTCAACACTAGTGCAGTGTCAATGGCTTGGTATTTTAGACAGCTATTTTATCTAAAAGAAATTCCCAAAACATGGCCTGTTGGGGGTACTTGAGGACCAAGGTTGAGAACCACTGCCCTAAAGTACCTTTTCTCCACCACAAGATGTCCTCCGTCATCTACTTTTAAAGATGGCCATTGAATGGAAGGAATAAAGAGTGAGACACTGGAGCCCAATATACTTTCTACATAATAATAACACAGAATAGCTGATAGCTCCTAAATTCTGCACATTGGTATGTGCCCTATTACATGCACTGGCTATGTAATTATGATGCTGCAATTTACTACTGTACTTACTATACCAGCTAGCCTGGGCATAGTTGTAGGCCACAATTGCAAATGGAAGGAAGCAAAGGTGGGATTGTAAAACCCCAGCTTTTAGGGCCCATTCATACCATATGTGTTGAGCTGCATGAGGCAGCCTTGCCCAATACAGTTCCAACACATACACAAGGCAGTTTGTCTTGAGCCCTATGTGTTCAGTTCACACTACTGAGCTGTGTGGATTGCTCTGAAAAAGTATGACATGAACTCATACTACATTGTATCACAACGTGCTGCAGTAAATAAATATGAATGGAATGTCACGCTGTGACATTCCATCAGAGTTAAAAAAGAAAAAATGAAAAAATGTACAGTGTGCCGTTCTGTAATTAGCACATCACCGTGTTCTCCTCACAGTGCACACCAGCGGCAGTGCTTTGGAGTACACTGCTGATGTGAATGGGCCATTAAGCATATTAGTTAGACGGAACTCTGCAAAAAAAAAAAGTTGTATTGAATGCTGCAAATACCTGAGCTTCAGAGGTTATTGCACACAGAGATGTTCCATATTGTCATAAAATTGTATGGAGAAAAAGAAAGTGCACTACAGTCATTATTTCATTGGGTTCAGAAGATTCCACTGGTGCAATCAAGGGTGGGCAGGTTTCTTGGAGAGAGACTTAAGAATCGTATGTCTGGAGATAACGATTGCTATGGCAAATCACACATGCATTTTAGCTTCAGTTGGCCACACGTTACCATCAGATTTCATAATGTCCATTCAATTTTCAAACATTTATCCAAAACCATAGAGCACCTAACTAAACAATCCATTCCATATACAACCAGTCAGGTAGGTGCTTGTACAACATAACTGTTGATAATGTGCCTGGCAAGCTTTGGTCTATTAAGACCTATAATGCAAAAGTCAGATCATAATTGTTCACTGATGTTTCTTACTATCTTCAGTTAGTAGACTGTAAACCAGTATGAAGTTACATTGTATAATCACTTTATTAGCAGACTGTTTTATGGCTTTCTATTTAAGGCTCTTGCACATGAGCGGCTAAGTCTGTTCAATGTAAATGCCGTCACTTTTCTCCTGCCCAGTAAGCCCAGGTACAGCATACAGCCTCTCTTAGACATTCATGGCTGTGCACTGCTTGTACTGCAATTTTTTTTCTTTCTTGTAGGGGAGATGTTAAAAAAGTGATAACACCCAGGTGCCAGATATGAGAGTACACCACTGTAGCCTGAGTAGAAAAGCCTGTGTCCTGCCAGCATGTTGCAGTGTGAGACCCTTAAGCCTAGTACACGCGTGCAGATTGTTGGCCAACAGAACGTCCAACTTTTGTCCAAATTGGCTGTTGGCGGTTGTGTCTAGCGTACAGACGGTAGTCAAGTAATCGGCCAACAAAGCCGAACATAGTGACGTGTTTTACGAGCGTATAACGAGGAAGTTCAGGTGAATGTGATTTGTGAATTATGAACACAGGTTTACACGACTGAACACTTCCTGGATTCCAAGCATGCGTGTTTGCACTTCCGTTTTGTTGGGCCAACTTCTGTATACACGAGCCAACAATTGGCCAACGCCTTGTTGACCAACAAAAGTTTTCTAGTATTGTCAGCCAGCTTCTGTTGGCCAAGAATTGGAAATTGGCCTTTGGATCGTGCGTACTAAAAATCAGATTATCAGCCAACAGGCTGTTGGACAACTGTTGTTGGCCAATTGTTGTACCGTGTGTGGCCTTAAGTCTTTTTTTGGGGAAGCAGTGATGCCATTAGCTGAATCAGGGCCAGAGCTCTTCAATCAGTGAGGAGCATGACCTTTGCTAATGGCAGAGGTATAGGTCTGACACAGTAGGGGTGTTGTGCACTTCTTCAGTGAGGCTACTGTTTTCCCACAGAGAGAACAAGTGCTCCGTTCTGCAGCTGCTGACAGGGAACAGGCTTTGCTACTCAGGCTGTGCCTGCTTTATAAGGAAAAAAAATATAAGACATTGAACACCTTTTGTTTTGATATACCTGGAACATGTTTAGCTAATTTACTCTAAGATTTAATTGGATTTTAGCTGTGATTTTAAATGGGCATACATAGGGGATGATTTGCTAAACCTAGAGAGTAGAAAATCTGGTGCAACTGTGCATGGTACCTTCAGCTTGTTCAATTAAGTCTTAACAAAAAAAATTGGAAGCTTGGTTTATGTGTAGAGCTGCACCAGATTCTGCACGTTCCAGTTTTAGTAAATCACCCCATAGTCTTTTAATAATCTGTAATGTTGTTACCAACCAAGAGAAATACTATTTCCAGCTAAATGTTAAAAACCACATAGAACCGAACCCTTTCTTAATGTTACATGAATAGGCCTATTGTTTTCAGTTAGAGTTGTTGTTCTATTATCTGACAATCTGGCGCCAAAGAAATATTTTGCCTGTTTAGTGAATTCAATAAAATTGACTTATTATTAATATTCTAAAAACATTTCTTAGTAAGCAGGTTTTTGTTTTATAGATTCTTCGTAACCATGTGATGGTCAGAGTAGGAGGGGGCTGGGACACGCTGGAGCATTATTTGGACAAGCACGACCCTTGCCGCTGTACTTCTCTCTGTATGTATCCTTAAACAGGGCATTGTTTATACCTGTGCCTGGTTAATGAAAAAGAAAAGGCAATAGGCTCAATTCACAAAGCTTTAACAGATGTAAAAGGATCTTTATTTTAGCCATATCACTGTAATTTTGAAATGTTATTGGACTCAGCAGAATATAACTGTTGCTTTATTGAAAATAAGTATCCTTATCATAGTGCTTTAGCTGTGGATTGCCAATTCCTGTCCCTAGAATGTACCCGTATGTCCTTGGGTACAAGTGGTAATACCAGGATCATGGCTGCGGCTGTCAGCTGGCTACAGACAGAGGACAGGGAGAAAGATCCATAAGATCCATTCCTCCCCTTCTTCTGTGATGTATGAAGCCGGAAGTGATACGTATTACGTTAATTCCTGTTTTGGTTGTTTGTTTACTAACCCATACTGGCCAGACAGGCACCTGATCAAACCGATCTGGCTTTGTGGGGCAGAGGAAAGATCAGGACTCTAATATTCTCCATATTTCTTAATAAAGAGTACCTGTCACCGCCCATGCTATCACAAGAGTTTATCCCTCAGGATAGCAATAAAGTTGATTAAAAAAAAATTAAAAAGAAGCAATGCAAAAAAAAAATGTCATTAAAATAAATAATATTTAAAAAATATATACTTTCCCATTCCCCCGTGTGCAAATGCCAATGTGTACTTAGGTCCTGCACGCATATGTAAACTGTGATTACACCACACATGTGAGGTATTGCAGCAAACATCAGAGTGAGAGCAATAATTCTAACACTAGAGCTCATGTTTTTCTCTAAACTGGTAACTTGTAACGTTACACCCCTCAGATTTTTGTAAATGTTTTAATATATCATTTCATGTGACAACACTGAAGAAATTACACTTTGCTACAATGTAAAGTAGTGAGTGTACAGCTTGTATAACAGTGTAAATTTGCTGTCCCCTCAAAATAACTCAACACACAGCCATTAATGTATAAACCACTGGCAACAAAAGTGAGTACACCCCTAAGTGAAAATGTCCAAATTGGGCCCAAAGTGTCAATATTTTGTGTGGCCACCATTATTTTCCAGCACTGCCTTAACCCTCTTGGGCATGGAGTTCACCAGAGCTTCACAGGTTGCCACTGGAGTCCTCTTCCACTCCTCCATGACGACATCGCAGAGCTGATTGATGTTAGAGACCTTGTGCTCCTCCACCTTCCATTTGAGGATGTCCCACAGTTGCTCAATAGGGTTTAGGTCTGGAAACATGCTTAGCCAATCCATCACCTTTACCCTCAGCTTCTTTAGCAAGGCAGTGGTCGTCTTGGAGGTGTGTTTGGGGTCCTTATCATGTTGGAATACTGCCCTCATAGAGGTATGATATGGTAAATCTTCTGTTCCTAGTAATCAGGATCAGGGATATCTGTGTTCTTCCTGTCAGTCCATCCCCCACACAGTTAGAAAACACTAGCAGAGAACACATTTAACCCTTTGATTGCTCCTAATGTTAACCCCTTCCCTGCTAGTGTCATTTATACAGTGATAAGTGCATTTTTTTTTAGAACTGATCACTGTATTGGTGTCACTGGTCCCCAAAGAGTGTCACTTAGGCCTCATGCACACAGGACATTAAAAAAGCCTCCACCGGTGTTTTGCACTAGCGTTTTTGAGTGTTTTTAACCACTTGCCGACCGCCTGCCGCAGCGTGATGGCGGCAGAGTAACTCTTTATGCCTGATGGCGGCTGCAATAACTAGTATTGTGAGCGTGCGCGCGCCACTGGAGGCTCACTCGTGCGCTCACTGTGTTCCGGGGGGGCCAGGGAGCGGGTAGGGCGGACTCGATCATGGTTACTGGTGATCCCCTGCCCCCCGGAGGGAGAGAACGGAGGTCCGTGTATGTAAACACGGATCTCTGTTCTGAAGGAGGGGGAAGGGCTGTGATCACAGGCTTCCTGTATATGGAAGCCGTGATCACTCCTGTCCCCCTGCCAGCCCAGCCCCCATACAGTTAGAACACAGTCAGGGAACACAGTTAACCCTTAGAGCGCCCCCTCCAGGTTAATCCCTTCACTGCCAATGGCATTTACACAGTAATCAGTACATTTTTATAGCACTGATCGCTGTATAACTGCCAATGGTCCCAAAAAAGTGTCAAAATGGTCCGACATGTCTGCCCCAATATCGCAGTACTGCTAAAAATCGCAGATCGCGATTTAAAAAAAATAAAAACCTCAGAAATTAATTCTCATCATTCGTAAACACGGCAACTTTTGCGCAAACCAATCAATAGACGCCAATTGCAATTTTTTTTTTACCAAAAATATGAGGAAGAATATAAATCAGCCAAAACCAATGAAAAAAATGTTTTTTTATATATTTTTGTTTTGGATTTGTATTTTAGCAAAAAGTAAGAAAAATAGTTTTTTTTTGCAAAATTGTCACTCTTTTTTTTGTTTATAGTGGCGATCAGAAATGACGCAGAGGTGATCAAATACCACCAAAAGAAAGCTCTATTTGTGGGAAAAAAAGGATACAAATTTCGTTTGGGTACAATGTCGCACGACCGCGCAATTGTCAGTTAAAGCAACGCAGCGCCGAATCGCAAAAAGTGCTCTGGTCCTAAAGGGTGAAATCCTTCCAGGGCTGAAATGGTTAAACAGTTACTTTTTTTTTTCCCCTCAATGGATCTAAAACGCCTAAAAACTTTGGTGAGCGGCGTTTTTCACACGTTAAAAGCGTTTTTACAGCTGAAAGACGTCTCTCAGAGCCCTCTGGTCTTGGGGTTTGTTTTACAGCTCAAAAACGTCACTGCTAAAACCAGTTGATAACAGCCTATGGGTGCATGGACACAGAGGAGAACATGATGGAGGGTTTAATGACTGTAGAAAAAATGTCTGCAGCTAAAAACAGCTGCTGTAAAACAATCAAAAAATGTCCTGTTTGCATGAGGCCTTAAGGTCAGATTTTCCATCGCAATGTTGCAGTCCCACTAAAAATTGCTGATTCCCGCCATTACCAGTAAAAACTATTTTTAAAAAGTCCATAAATCTATCCCACAGAAGCTATAACTGTTGTGCAAACCAATCAATATACCCTTATTGGGATTTTTTTTTACCAAAAATATGTAGAAGAATACATATCGGCCTAAATTGATGAAGAAATTTGTTTTTTTACATTTTTGGATAGGTATTATAACAGAAAGTAAAAAAAATGTTTTTTTTTTTCAAAATTGTCGCTTTTTTTTTTTTATAGCGCAAAAAAATAAAAACTGTAGAGGTGATCAAATACCACCAAAAGAAAGCTCTATTTGTGGGAAAAAGGGACATGAATTGTATTTAGGTACTGCATCACATGCCCGTGCAATTGTCGGTAAAAATAACGCAGTGCCGTATCGCAAAAAATGGCCTGGTCATTAAGGGGATGAAATGGTTAAGGTGATATTAAACCCAAAACTAAAAATGTAATATACTGAAGCTTGATAATCATTAGATGTGGTGGCAGCATTTGTTTTTTTGTTTTTTTTAGGCTTTTGCCCTCTGTTTTCACATGGTGTTCTGGCCAGTAAAACACCTCCTCTATTATACAGACACCACTGTGGATGAAGGAGCACAGGGGGCACATATGGACAGCAGCATTCTGAGTGGAGTATTTGATATACTGGCAGATTTATATACAGTAATAAACTGAAGCCAAACTCAAACTGATACTTTATAATCAGTTACAGCAAACAGTTTTGTTTTCCATCTGGGGTAAAGGTTTTACATAAATAAAAGCTGATAATTTTAAGCAACCCTGCCAGTGTTAAATGGTAACAGCAAGAGATATTTTCTGTTGAAAAACAACAGACTTATGGGCTGGATCACCAGATGCAAATTAAAGAAAGCCTAAAAAGAGAAACTAATACAACCATCACATCTAAGAATTGGCAAGCTGCAATATCAGTTTGCTTTTGGGTTTAGCTACTTCAGTCCCTGAAGGATTTCCCACGTTAGGACCAGATCACTTTTTGCGATTCGGCACTGTGCCGCTTTAACTGACAATTGCGTGGTCATGCGACGTTGTACCCAAACAAAATTTGCATCCTTTTTTCCCCACAAAAAGAGCTTTCTTTTGGTGGTATTTGATCACCTCTACGTCATTTCTGATCACTGCTATAAACAAAAAAAGTGCGACAATTTAGCAAAAGAAAACATATTTCTTACTTTTTGCTAAAATACAAATCCAAAAAAAAAAATAAAAAACATTTTTTTCTTCGGTTTTGGCCGATTTATATTCTTCCTCATATTTTTGGTAAAAAAAAAAATCGCAATCGTCGTTTATTGATTGGTTTGCGCAAAAGTTGCCGCGTTTACGATTGATGAGAATTCATTTCTGGGGTTTTTATTTTATTTTTTACTAGTAATGGTGGCGATCTGTGATTTTTAGCGGTACTGTGATATTGGGGTGGACATGTCGGACCATTTTGACATTTTTTGGGACCATAAAAATGCACTGATTACTGTATAAATGCCATTGGCAG
This sequence comes from Glandirana rugosa, assembly GCA_018402905.1. Taxonomy (NCBI): domain Eukaryota; kingdom Metazoa; phylum Chordata; class Amphibia; order Anura; family Ranidae; genus Glandirana; species Glandirana rugosa. The sequence goes on from BLSH010152862.1 coordinate 397,947, forward strand.
TGAAGGGGTTAACCTGCAGTGGGAGATCTAGGGGTTAACTGAGTTCCCTAGGTGTGTTCTAACTGTGAGGGGGCTGAACTGTCAGGGGCATAAGATATCTAACTGATCCCAGTGACAGGGATCAGTAGATCTCTTATGTCCCCACTGTCAGAATGGGGAACCACTGTGTTTACATCGGCGGTTCCCCGTTCTTTGGCTCTGGCAGCCCATCGCGGCTCGCCGGCCGACATCGGGTCTGCCTGAGCCATGGGCACACTTCTCCGGAGTGCGGTGCGCTCGCGCCCCCTAGCGGCCACTCGGCAAATCGCCATCTGTTTACGGCGATTCGCGGTACACGTCCACACTGCAGCAGTAAATATACTGTGCGCGTTGTGGAAGTGGTTAATACTGCTTTAAATGCGATTAAATACTATTAACTGTGGCTAAGAACTATACTCAGAAAAATCACTGCTTTACTACTTCCTCCTATAAGAACAAACCTGCTCTACTGCATGGTAAGTCCATCCCCAGCACGCACCTATCAGTGCCTGTACATCTTATCTTGGGAGCCACACAACACTCTGAGCCCACTTCCAAAAAGGTCTGGTGAATACAAAGCTCCTTGAAGGTTTCCAAACTGAGGCTATAATCTGCAGAAAGAGTTTCTATAGCAATTAAAAAGAAATGTGTGGACCCCCACTGAGATTCAGGAACAACAAATATCAACTTGGATATTGAAAGGCCTAAAAGGAAAAACTCAACTTACAAGGGTTATATTGTGCAGTGCATGAGGATCTAATGAAATTATTTATTTTGTCCTCTACACAGTGGGGTTGATTTTTAAGGCAAATAGGCTGTTCACTTTGCAAAAGAAGTTGCACTTTGCAGGGAGTTTAGTGAATGAACTGAAGCTCTGCTGAAATCCAACATCCAACTATGTGGATGCAAAAATGTTTTTCTTTTAAATTTCCTTGCAGATGATTGGATTATTCTTTGCAAAGTGATATTTCACCACATTCAGTAAGCTTTGGGAAAAAAATCTCTTGAAAAAGTAAATAGCCTAAGGCTCCATGAACACTGTAGCTGCTAAACGGTCATTTTTGTTTGTTTTTAACAGCTCATATACTCCCCTCTATGTTATCCTATGTGTCCATGCACACATGGACGTTTATTGTTGTTTATCAGCAGTGGAGTTTATGGGCTGTTGTCAGAATACCCTAAAATCACATTCAAGAGTCATTCTGCTGACCCCAAAAAAACGTTGAAAGCTTAAAAATGCTCATAAACGCCCAAAAACGCAGCTCACCAGCATTCTTAATCCATTGAAAAAAAAGCTAAAAAAAGGCTAGTGCATTAATGCTAAAAGCTGAAAAACTCACTACAAAGCTACTGACGCCTTTAGATCTTTTTTTAACGTCCAGTGTGCATGGAGCCTTATAATATTCATATCTGTCAGATTTAGGCTGGGTTCACAGATGCTGAGGCCGTGGCTCACAGCGGGGGCTCCGGTGCATCCCTGTTCACGGATTCAGGTCCAAACTTTTGCCTGAATTCACATCTGAATCTGAACCAAAAATGCACTGGACTCTTTCCAAATGCGAACCGTGCCCACTCCAGAGCTGTGTGAACCAGCTCCATTGAGAGCCGGGCACACTCTCCTGCCATGCAAATTTCCCCGCATACAATTCGCATAAATGTAAACCCAGCCTTAGACAGAAATGTGAATGCCACAGGAGATATGTCAGGTGGTCATGTTTGGCTATCTTTACAGCGTTAAATCCAATTACTTATCTTTCCAACATTAGTCTCTTAAAGTGATAAATTGCCACCCAAATGTGTTTGCTTTCAAAACACTTAATAAAGGTCCTTAAAATATTTATATCAATTCATCCAATTTTTTAAAATAAATTTGTATTATCTTCAGCAAGAATTGACTTTTTCACTAGTTTGTAGATGTATGTAAGTAATCTCATAAAATAAAGGAGTCCTGCCTTACCCATATCTATATATGTCATATAAATGTATGCCATGACATTAAAATTCTGATAGGCAGCTTCAGCATGCATCCTGGTGGCAAAGAAGCCACTTTTCTTATCCTGGCAATATATTTAAGAAAAACATGAATCTGCTATACAGACCTAGCAATTACCTGTCAAAGTATGTGCAAATCAATTACCCAGGCGAGGTCATTGTTTAGTGGCGGTTATGAAATTCTGACAGGTTGCCTGAGTGAACCCATCTAGCTGCTTTCTAGTATTAGTCATTTGAAATACCTAGTTTTATATGCACACCATCACTGTCACTCACGTAACTCTTGGAAGTCTGCCAGCTAGTAGACTCTATTCTGAAGGAAAGGTATGAGAGACAATCACGTTGCTGCATGGTCCATTACCTTCTTACTATTATGTCACTTGTCCCTGATATTTGTGACATTGTGTCTGCAGCTTTCTATTCTTGGATTATTGTGAGACGTTAACTATCTCTTCACCACACGTTTATAGGAAGTCTGCTAATGTAAGCGAGGAAATGGGAAATGTAGGTTTCTGTCTCACAGGAGACTGAAACAGTTTTTGGTTTTCAAGATTCTATTTGCAAAGCATTGTAGAGATGTTTCAAACTATGAGATGCATTTCATTTTATAGATTTGTAATTAATAATGCCAAAATTAATGTTTTAACTCCTTTTCCTGCAGCTCATAAACCAGCGTCAGCATCAGTCAGCAATCGGAAGCCAACACACCCAGTTCATGAGATAACTGCTAGGTCTGACAATTCCAACAAAACTCAACCCACACTAATAGTACGCCGTTCCCAGAGTCCACTGCCTCCTGTAGACTGGAAGACTTACACATCTGGCAATGGCAGAACCCATTCATCTTCTACCTCTGCTGAAAGTGTTGATAAGGCGTCTGGTTTTAGAACGCCTAATGTACACAGTGACCTCAAAAGGAGTTTTGCAATCAGGTACATGCAGTATATTATTATTATATTATTATTATACAGGATTTATATAGCGCCAGCAGTTTGCGCAGCGCTTTACAAAAATGAAGGCAGACAGTAGAGTTACATCACAATTTGGTACAAGAGGAATCAGAGGGCCCTGCTTGTTAGAGCTTACAATCTAAGAGATATATGATTATGATGTTAAAAAAATCTACATAGTAATACATCAACTAGCATCTGAATTATGGGTTGAATTAGTTGTGATTGTACAAAGACTGGTGGTCATATTTTCACTCATACTGGTGCTAATTTGTACAATAGAAGATCTGAAATCTTGGGCAACTGCAAGAAGTCTACACTAGCCAGTTTACACCTTTGCCGTTTTGGTGCACCTAAAATGCTCTAGTGAAAAAAGGACCTAGAGATCAGGCACATTCACTGCTACCTAGAGATCAGGCACATTCACTGCTACCTAGAGATCAGGCACATTCACTGCTACCTAGAGATCAGGCACATTCACTGCTACCTAGAGATCAGGCACATTCACAGCCACTCTAATGCATTGCTAAAAGAATGCGCATTATGTCATGTGTTAACAGGTATTGTAGTCGGCAATCCATTAATTTTGAAGGGGCTTCCAAAGCACAAGAGCAGACAGAAAAACATATCTGTACCTTTTTTTTTACCAACTAAAGAAACTTTACCCAAGCTCAACTGGTCTGTTACCACATTGATTGCTGAGGGCCGGTGCTCATGGCTGGAGTGTGTGCTCCCAAGGCATCAATCCATAGAATAAATAAACCAGCAACGCAGTATGTTCCAAGTTCGAAATTCTTTATTAGGCCACATTAAATGTGGCACAAAATAGCTAAAATGTTTCGGCCATGACGGCCTTCTACTTAATCTTTCCAACACAGAGCACCACAGCTCATGACAGCATTACCGTGTGCTGCAAGCAAGGTGCATTGTGAAGGTGCATTAAGGTGCCATTCAAAATAAATGCACCACAGTAGACCAATGCACGTAAGGTGCATTACAACCCACACATTACCGCATATCAATGGTGTGGATACAAAAGTTGTATTTTATTCCATTTAATTGATTAAACCTGGTTTAATATAATGTTTGAAAATTAACAACATGCTATGTGTTTTTAAAACAAAAAGAAATCAAGTGCTAAAAATGAAGAATGCCTGTTGGTTATTTTGTATAGCTATTTTGGCCATACTTCTCCTGTAGGTCACAGAACTGCAGTCCGTTCTGCACTCCTGTGACTCATTTTCACTCAACAGCGGGCTGTTGATATCGACTGATGCCACTCAGCCTGACAAGGCTCAGAAAAGATCCCAACTTTACAGCCAGGATCCACCCAGATGCCTGGACTGGCACCTCGCTCAGTCTCTCAGTGATCTGCTGAGAGTCTGAGCCAGCCCCTCCTGCCCTTTCTACAGCTTAGCGCTCCAGTGAGCGATGGAAGGGCAGAGCAGAGAGCTGGTGACTGACAATCGTGGCTCTCTGCTCAGAGCGGAGAGACTGCAGGGGACAGAAGCAGCATTGGATCCATGCTGCATCCATCTAGGTGAGTATGAATGTTTGCTTTATTGAAAGTCCATTCTTCTCTCTTAACCAAACATAGTAAAATGATTCAAACTGCAACCTAGGTTTTACCTCTATGTTTTAAGTGCATAAAAGATAGAACTTGACAGGTTACTGTGGAACAATGCCCATTTGTTAAAAAGACCTAATGGGCATAGAGCTGGTTGCCAATATTCTTAAGCATTTTATCACCGCTCACCATCATTCTATTAAATGACTTTAGAATACATGATTTACTAGGTAAATCAGACCATGAAGACCAATATGCTTCTAAAAAATGACTGTTTTGAGGATCATTGGAAAGTCATCATAAATATTACTTTTTAAGTTTATTGACAGAAATTGTGCTCTTTGGTGGGATTTTTTTCTTATAGTTAATGAAAATGTAATGGATACTGTAGGTTTTTAATGTTAAAAGTACCCATAGAAGTAGTCTATCATATAATATACTGTAAATGTTCAAAGAACAATGTTTTTTATAAACTTCTCTCTGTTAATTTTTGATTTTGTTCCTATTACCAGAGGACATGAACGACCTGCAACCCCATCAAGGAGACAACTATTCACTGAAGCTGGTCATTCTGGTCAACAATTTCTGTGTCCACAGTCTTCCCATGATGGTTTTCGACTGTCTACATCTTCCACTGGGTCCCAACAGACTGGAAGTGAAGATGAAAACTCTCATTCATCAGATGTCTTCTATGAGAACCACAGAAGAAGACAAATAATGAAGAGTCCTGCTCCTGGACATAAAGAAAGAACAATGTCAGATACCTACCACAGCCAGATACATACTACAAATGTTAGAACACAATCAGCTTCAGAAAAGCACAGTATTCAGCAAGAATCAAGACCTAAAACACCTTCTCGCTTTTTACGACCACCAAGTCCCTCCAAAAACTTCCTCCACAATCAGCAAAACAAAATATCAGAATACCAACCCAAGGTCAGTACTGATATTACTTCAAGACCTTCCTCTCCCACTAAACAAATCACCACACGGTCCTCTTCTCCTTCAAAACAAATGAATACTCGACCCTCATCTCCATCTAAGCAACTTAACACTCAGTCTTCTTCACCACCTAAACAACTAAATACACGTTCAATGTCTCCAACTAAGCAGCTTAATCAGCAAATCAAGCAAGAACTCAATGGTGTCAAGACGATGCCTATTTATAGTAGGCCATCTACACCAAGCAAGTATTACCAAGGTGAATCTCTAAACAGAGATAGAAGCAAATCTGTGGGAAGTGATTTTAACATGTCTCATAATAGACTAATAGCAATGAGAAGCGTGCCTGCTCAAAATGAGCAAAGCAAAGTTATACTGACTGGAAGGTCTACTCCAACAGTGCACGTTAACAAAAATGGTCTAACACAGGACAAGTTCTCCAGCTATAGTATGAAAATGCAGATCAGGCAAACAAGTGCTTTGGAAGCTTCAATTATGTCAGATAATATGGAACGAGATTACAGGTACACACCAAAACCCATTGGCCCAGACCAAGAGCAAGAACTGTATCAGAGCCTGGAAGATGAAATCCAATCAAATATCAAGGCTTTAGAGGAAGATTCAGATGAGAACAGCAACCAAGAAAACAAGTGCAATAACTTTACACCTAGCATAGCAAGTGATGTTGCTGTTCACAATTTTAACATGAAAAGGGCTTCAGTATCTTCTGTCTCAGTGAGAAACAGATTAAAGACACCTGATGGGGAAGTAGAAATACCCAGAAGTGGAGTGTATATAAATACCAAATGGCAGCCTGGAGAAGGAAGTTATGATGATGTTATCACAGAACTTTCTCAAGGTCAGTTGAAACTCAATAGGGTTGATGTGGAAAACTGGATTTCCAAAATACCTCCAAAAGCTGTTGTGGCTGTGAAAACAGATTTACCTGTTCAGCATTTAGTATGTCAAGAGAAAAGAAAACCAGCATTATCGGTACAGAAAACAGATAAAACTAATTTGAACAAGGAAAATAAAGTCAGGCAATTGCCATCTCAGAGAGCAAGACAACTGGCAATGGAAGCCAAGAAGAAGAGTTTAGAGACTGCAGAGGCCGCAGCTGATAACCTGGATTCATCAGCCGAATGTCCTAAAAAAGAAGCAACCCCAGAAGTATCAAAGTTGCCACAATCATCCAAGCCAAAACGATCGCTAAAAAAACCAGAAAGAGTTCCATCAATATACAAACTCAAACTACGCCCCAAAATCCGTCCCCGACAAGATAACAGACCAGAAAAAAAGCCATCCAAGATCCCAACCCCTGTTTCTTATCAACAAACAAAAAGAAAAACTAAAAACCCCAAAAACAGCACGCCAATTCCTTCTAGCGCTAGGAGTCAGAGTGAATCATACAGCGCAGGTGTTAGTACAGGAGATATGGATACCGATGAAGCAGTCTCAGAAATTTCTTTGTCCTTAGAAGCTTCTGGTTCCCAGCTAAATCAATTATGGGATGAAAATAATGGAAGCAAAAGTGAAGAAGAGACATGGATTTAAGACACTAGAATGTCATTCTAAGACATCCAATTTTTTTTGTGCAAAAATCAACAAAACTTCAACTGAGCTTGTGCAAGAGTATATATAAAGCCCAGAGATCCATAAGTAATCATAATCTTAGCACAATTGTTAAAAAATATAGGAATGCAATTTGGTAAAACCTTAACTTTGCAAAATGAAAGCACACATAGATGTTTAAAAATGAATCATGCTTGTTTCTTTTACGAATATAGAACTGAATCTTTTAGCAGAAATCTGTCAAAAAAGCCTGTGATTGAACCTGACAGTCTCTGTCTCTGCACTTTCTTACCATTGTCTTAATTGCTGTAATGCTAAATACGTTTATAGTGCCAGATTAGGATGCAGTCTGGAAGTCAGAGAAAAAAAAAGCTCTCATAAAAGGTTTCTTAAAATATTGCTTTGTAAGAGATTCCTTTTACAAACAAGTGCAATTTTAGGAAACAGCCAGCAAGTCTGTGTCAAACTGCAGACTGCATTATAGCATTTCATTATAGTTCTCCCAGGTCATGCATTGGACTGATTACACACACACAGTTTAGCTCAGAGTCTGGGCAGACCATGCCATGACAAGCTAGCATTTATCAAACCCTCAGGTATGGTGTCTCATTAAATTTATTGTTGAAGGAGAAGGATTTTGTGAGTAATTTAGTAAAAGTGTGCTTATCCTTAGAAGGATAGGTCTATAAAGTAACCATGAAATCACTTAACTCAATAAAAATCTTGCCCATAAATATCTGTATTTAAAGATATCTATGATGGCCTCTAAAAACAATGAGGCATGTCAAAGATTTATATAAACAGTTGTAATTATTAATGTGAAAAATACTTATTTTTCTAGAAACTAAGATTCCATGACATTTTTAGCTATCACCCAAAGCCTTATATTTTTGTTTGTAGCTGTTCTGTCACCAGTGTTGTTGTTCAGTATCCACCTACTCCAGAGATCGTGCAAAGCCTGCAGCAATATACTATAAGTGGGCTTTCTCTAAAGATTGTTTTTTCTAACCGCAGACTGTCTAAAACCTAAAGTGGCATGACAATATAATACAGTATCTAAAAATAAAATTGAAAATGTAAAAATGCAATTTAAAGTATATTTAAACACAATCTTTGACATTTTATATTAATTGTAAGAGGTTACTGTAATTCCAGAAGTTGTTTTCAGTCTTTTTAAGCTTTGATTAAAATAATGCCTGGTGATTATGACGTGATAATCATTGTTTAGGCACTTATTAACTCTCATTTGTACTCCTGGATTGTTTTCTGTTGGCTTTTGCAGCAGACATCATGTGCTACTTAGCTACTAAGTGCCATGGTGGAACCCAGTGTTTCTCAACTCCAGTCCTCAAGGCGCCTCAACAGGTCATGTTTTTAGGCTTTCTATTATTTTGCACAGGTGATTTGATCAGTTTCACTGCCTTAGTAATAACCACAGCTGTTTCATCTGATGGAAATCCTGAAAACATGACCTGTTGGGGAGCCTTGAGGATTGGAGTTGAGAAACACTGGCGTAGCCTATGGTATAAGCCAGTCTTTCAAGACTCACGTGTGAGTGTGACTATGGACATGACAAAGATTCCTGGTGTGTGACCTTCAGGCACTAAACTCAGTATTGCTGTACTCTCTAGACCTTCGTATATTGTGTCAGTTAGCCGTAGAGTACCTTACAGCTCTAGAGCAGTGCTACAACCTCTGATGTGACCCAGTCCCTGACAAATCATTTGTTGGTATGTCTATAGTACAGAGCCATGGCACAGGGCCCGGTGTGTCCCAGTCTCTGAAGACTCACTCTATAACTAACCTATTGTTATCACCCAGTGCCTGTGGGAGCTACCTATTTGCAGACTGCTCCCAATTTCTTGAGCAGTAGCACAGCTCCTGGAGGGCCCTCTCACCTTGCAAGTGAGCTTATATTGAGGCTAAGCTATCTTAATAGATATAACCTTTGGGTACCTGTCTCTGCTATTTTCCACATTTAGAGCAATGCCACAGCCTTTCTGTAACCTGGCCTCTACACATTGACTCTATATACACTGTGAAAAATTATAAATGCAACACTTTTGTGTTTGCCCTTATTTATCATGAGCTGAACTCAAATATTTATGACTTTTTCTATGTACACAAAAGGCCTATTTCTCTCAAATATTGTTCACAAATCTGTCTAAATCTGTGTTATTGAGCACTTCTCCTTTGCTGAGATAATCCAATCACCTCACAGGTGTGGCATATCAAGATGCTGATTAGACAGCATGATTATTGCACAGGTGTGCCTTAGGTTGGCCATAATAAAAGGCCACTCTAAAATGTTCAGTTTTATCACACAGCACAATGTCACAGATGTCGCAAGTCTTGAGGGAGCGTGCAATTGTCATGCTGACTGCGGGAATGTCCACCAGCGCTGTTGCCCTTGAATTGAATATTCACTTCTCTACCATAAGCCGTCTCCAAAGGCTTTCAGAGAATTTGGCAATACATCCAACTGGCCTCACAACCACAGACCATGTGTAACCACACCAACCCAGGACCTCCACATCCAGCATCTTCACCTCCAAGAACGTCTGAGACCAGCCACCTGGGCAGCTGCTGAATCTATCAGTTTGCATAACCAAAGAATTTCTGCACAAACTGTCAGAAACCGTCTCAGGGAAGCTCATCTGCATGCTCTTCGTCCTCATCGGGGTCTCGACCTGACTGCAGTTCGTTGTCGTAACCGACTTGAGTGGGCAAATGCTCACATTCAATGGCATCTGGCACTTTGGAGAGGCGTTCTCTTCACAGATGAACCCAGTTTTCACTGTACAGGGCAGATGGCAGACAGCATGGACAAGGAACACAGGTGCATTTTATTGATGGCATTTTGAATGCACAGAGATACTGTGACGAGATCCTGAGGCCCATTGTTGTGCCATTCATCCATGACCATCACCTCATGTTGCAGCATGATAATGCACGACCCCATGTTGCAAGGATCTGTACACAATTCCTGGAAGCTGAAAACATCCCAGTTCTTGCATGGCCATCATACTCACCGGACATGTCACCCATTGAGCATGTTTGGGATGCTCTGGATCGACGTATACCACAGCGTGTTTCAGTTCCTGGCAATATCCAGCAACTCTGCACAGCCATTGAAGAGGAATGGACCAACATTCCACAGGCCACAATCAACAACCTGATCAACTCTATGCGAAAGAGATGTGCTGCACTGCGTGAGGCAAATCGTGGTCACACCAGATACTGACTGGTTTTCGGACCCCCCAAAACAGTAAAACTGCACATTTTAGAGTGACCTTTTATTGTGGCCAGCCTAAGGCACATCTGTGCAAGAATCATGCTGTCTAATCAGCATCTTGATAGGCCACACCTGTGAGGTGGATGGATTATCTCGGCAAAGGAGAAGTGCTCACTCACACAAATTTATACTGATTTTGTGAACAATATTTGAGAGAAATAGGCCTTTTGTGTACATAGAAAAAGTCATAGATCTTTACAGTCAGCTCATGATAAATAGGGGCAAACACAAAAGTGTTGCATTTATAATTTTGCTTAGTGTAATGTCTCTGTTGCATTTTTCATATTGTGTTATGTAACGCTATTATAGTGGACTCTGCCTCATGTAGCTTGTCAGTCTCTTGTGTACTATATTGCTGACAGGGAGCCTACAATCAAGTTTTAAAGTTATGGCACAGCTTCTTAACTGACCCTGTCTCTGACAACGTATTAAAGCGGTAGTAAACCCATCCATTTAACAGTTTAAAAAACATTTACATTTCCGGCACTTGCCGGAAATGTAACACCCCCATTGGTTGTGCTCTAAACCAAACTGTCAAACCATCCAATGGCTGGTGTCATAGGTGATCACATGTGCAGCATCACGGCAGTTGTAGATTAAACAGGGGCCAAGATGGCAGCTTCCTTGGCTGAAAATGATCTCTCCGCTGCTCCCCACTGAGAAGGCAGATGGCAGAAAAATTGACAGGGATCCATTCCCCAACCGTCTAGTGGATCGGATGACAGTCCGCTGTTCTCTATGGGACGGTCAGATGAAAACGGACTTCCTGTCCATTTTCATCTGACTGTCATCCCATCTGATCCGCTAAACGGATGGGGAACAGTTCCCCATCCGTCTGTTTTTGGCGGACCATATGCAGACAGGTGTAAATGGACACATTTCTGTTTACATCCACCTCCCCGCAGAGAACAATCGGTGGTCAGATGAAAAATGGACAGGCGGACCCAATCAGTTCGCTTGTGTGATTCATCTCGTCCACACTGTCTAAAAAGAATACCTATGATCACTGGCCTCTGCCAGCCAGTTCTTTACATTCCTTATGTCAAAACGTGTATTAGATATTCAGGAAATTGTTGTTCAGTCCATATGTAGACTGATTAAATCCCCCTGTAAGGTTCACAGTCTGGATTTTATGACCAGTGATCTAATTGGACACAATTCTCTGGTACTTTTTCCAGAGCATTTCAAATTAATCTCCCATTTCCCTCCAGCATGATCTCCCTAATGGGAAGTATCCTTCAAAATGCTGTCTTCGCATCACACATTTGTTGTTGTAAACCCCTTCTTGGTCGTTCCTTGACCTGATCTATCCCGCATTGCATTTGTCAAATACTTGCTCTTCTCTCAAGAAGCTTTTACTACTTCTTTAGTTATTCACAGGGGGATTTTCTTCCCTTCACAATTTTTTTCATGATAGATGGATTTAATTTCAAATCCAGATACGCCTTTATCTATCATTACCCTGTACTTGTCTAATCCAATCTGCAAGTCTTGTTTTTACCTTCTATGATTTACTTAAGGCTACAGTGTAATTCCATGTGCCCTTTCTGGGTTCCACATAGGTAAAAATGTATTCTGTTTTACAGAGTTGTGCTCTTTAGAGTAGACTCCTTGATTCCTCCTTTCTTCTCTTTTTCTAGAACAGGAATTTTCCTAGTGCTAACTTTAGGATTCCTGCCCCTCTCTCCTTAGTGAAGTTCAGCTATGATCTGAGGAGATTTTGCAATCAGATACTGTTATTCCAATGCAAATTTGCTGGTGTCTAATACACATTCTACTTTTTGGTATTGTCTTTACAGATTCCTTTTTTTTTTGTTCTAGTTTTTGCCTGACCCATTTTTAAAAAAGTGGCTTTGATTCTCCTACCCTCCCCCATCCTTATAATAGTTTTAAATGTTTTATTCCTCAAAGATATCCTACTGAGCGTTCAGCTGTCTAATTATTTTTTATCTGGACTTCTCTTTTCCCCAAAATAAAAAGTTAGGAATGCTAGGCATATGCCATAATTTTACTGATATCTAACTTGGTTTCATTATTGGACATATTTTTCTATTTTCTTTGCTTTGACCAGGTCTAGTTTTGCCTGCATTTTCAGATGCTGTAGTACTCTCTATAAAATTGCTAGGCTGCTACTCGACCCTTGTTGTGCTTTCCTTTGATATAGGTTTCTATTCTGCTCTTTAGCTCTTGGTTTTGTCTTGCTGTTCTGAAATAGTGAAGGATTTTTCCTTCTGATTAGCTTTTTGTATATAGCCTTATATACCTAAGCATTGTTTTCTTCTAAGTATATTTTGATTTCAATGCTGTTGGATCTCTCAGTGGCTTTTGCCTTCCCCTTAATTTCACTACTTTTGTCATTCATTTTGTCTATGATTATTTACTGTTTGTGTCCCTCAAAGTACAAAAAATAAAATAAGAGTTTGCAATTACCAAAAAATCTTTTTCTTGAAGTCGTCAGAGGGACAAGGGTCCTGCCCTCCTGCGTTCTTGGCCTTATGTATGCTCACAAAAATGATGATTGAAGGTGGGGTTCTACAGTGGGCTGGTTTACCATCCTTTTGTTTTCCAGTGTCCCAACTTCCTGAAGGCAGCAGGATAACCCATTTGTCTATGATTATGATACAAAAACCTAATTGTTATGGGAAAAGGGCATGATACATAGTGCTTTCACAAACTAAATATCAACTGAGGGTTTAGATCTACTTTTTTAAACTCTTTTTATGGCAAAATATGTAAATACAGTATTACAAAATAAGGTGATTGTCATAATCAGCTATATAGGATACTGCAACAAAATGCAAAGTAATAAAACATTATGTCTCAAAACCATAGCGACCCAGCAAACATTTGTTGGATGAGACATGTCAACCCCCTGACGTCAATGGCTACATACACAGTCATACAATGGCTATAATCAAGGCAATGACAAATACAATATCTGGGGGAAGATGATTCCATTAACACAGTATTCTATACAGTCAGAGTGTAAGAACTCGAGACGTCCCAAATTTTGTTGGGATACCCTCTATGTTCAAATAGTGATTTCTCATAAGGCAAAATTTGGTTGGTTTAGATCTACTTTAAGTTCAGATGTTCATGTGTGATGTCATTCACAGTGATGTAAATTATTGGTATACATTTAAATTGATCCTGTCAATACATTCAGTTTAACTATAATGTATAATAGCAGATACTCAATGTTACCCAGATATGTTTGCAGTTACCTCTAAAACAACACTGGAGTGCACTGCATGCAAGCTGTGACTTTTGCCTTTGTCACACTCCCATGTGAAATATCCTATAATGCAGAGAGAGATGTTTTATTTTGTACAAATATGATTGGGGGAATAACCCCACTACTATGAAAAGCTAAAGTAAAACTTGTTTTATTAAGAAATAGAATAGGCAATAATGGAGAGATAGCATGACACGTACTGAATATTTAATGTGCACGTCATTGAATGGAGAATTATTTAAGAGCCCATTCATTATGTATTAAACTCACATCACTACATGCATGGCCAGCATAACAGAACTTAGAAAGTTTGCATTGTGAACTCCTTGTAATTAAGCATGTGTGTGTGATCAGACTTATCATACTATTTATGTTGTCACAGTTACTAGGAAATTTGATCTTGGTGTGTTTTTGTTCATATATTTTTATTCATTGTATAGACAAATGTATTTATGAAAAGTTGCACTTGTATCATTTATTTTAATATTCTTTTTAAACTAAAATAAAATCAGTTTTAAATTATACAGTATATGTATAGACGTAAAAGGCTATCTACGACAAGTTCTGTTGCAGAGCTAAGACATAGGAGATAAACTGTTATAGCAAAGGTACTTTAACCTGGAAAACATTGTTCTGCGTTCTCTTTGATTTACTTTTACTTTGCTACTGGAGACTAACTTCATGGCTAAACTTTTTCAACAGCAATTACAAAGTGCCCTTACTGGGCACTGAGGTGGTCTAGTTGGACAGTGGAATGGCAATTTGCATGGCTTATCCAGAAAACTCTTGTTTCTAGTTAAATGTGGAATTTACAAGTTGATATAGGGAACATTTCTCCTGTATCCTGATTGTCTACACATGCCAATCACAGTAAAGTAGACCGATATGCTGCCAGAAGCTGAAGTAACTAGTTAACAATATGCATTTTAAATGACAAAAAAGTTAGCTCCATCAAGTATTCTGAGAAATTGCAGTAGAGGCCTACTGTGAATCATAAATACTGTGTGGCAACATTGTCTACTATGTCATGAACTGCCTTTTTTAAATATCAAATTTAACAGATGTTACTAAAATTTATTGTGGAAAGAGTGCAACTATATCTTAAATTAAAAAAAAAAATTTGCTAGAAGTGTAAGACTGCCCCTTTTAATAGTTTAAGGTATATTTCTTCTCTTGTTTTTCAACCACTTTTGTCAAAGCCAAGAGAACAACGAGGGAAGAGCGAAATGGTCTTCATTGCAAATGCCTACCCTGGTTTCTTTTACAAAAGTTTTTATTGTGTTTTCAATAAAGTTACAGTAGCCTTAACATTTGCAGCCTAAACAGCGGATAGAAATCAAATAAAGATCAAAGTCTAGATTTACAACAGTTTTCAATAGAGAAGATAGATGTGTTAGTATACTAAAGGATAATGTATCTGTGAAATTTTGTGAGAGGGCGGTAGCAACTCGAAATGTTGTTTCGTGATGGATGTCTGGAGTCTATATGTAGAGCATGGTAGGTGAGAGTCTCCTAATATCAATCAAGATAGGTAGCAGTTTTAAAGAGTTTGTGCCTCTGTTGTCAAAATAAAAAAAGGAGCAGAAAGGGTAGGAAAGTAGACGGGGAGAAGTGGTAGTGAAAATGGTGGGCTTAGGGTCATAATATCCAGGTGATGAAAGAAGTGGGAAGATGGTTTGGGAAAACGGAGGTAGAGAGGATGTCAGGTGGGGAAGAAATTTGAGGGAGTGTTTAGGACCCAGATGGGGAGTGCAGCCATTTTCTGGTTAATATTGCGGTCACAGCAACAATAATAATCAGGTCCATTCTTACCTGTTGGTGGTAATCTAACCAGGAGGGCCATGATTTAAGAAAGGTGCCACTGGTTCTCTTCACGAAAGCTCAGAGACTATTATCTCCCTGCCTTGGCTAATGTTTTGCTTGTCGCCAGAGAAATAATGGTGTCAAGTTTGCGTTGGCTTTCGTGATTCCCACTAGAAACAAGACTAGGAGTGAGGTGGAATGAGATTAGGCCACTGGAATTGTTTAACTTTATTCCATTGTTTAAGGGAATGCAACAGAACTGGATAAGTAATAAGAGCATGATTGCCTGGCAGGAGCCATATTAGAATATAGATACAATATGGGGCTGTCTTCATTATGTCTAGGTAGGTCGATACAGGTAGCACAATGGGACATTGGGAGGGCTATTTGGCCACTCAAATGTGGTACACTAAGCTCTACTTTACACTAGTTTCTATAGGCATAGTATCAAATAGTGGCAAGGTAAAGATTCACATTCATACAGAAACAAGGAATTTAGAGTTTTTGTTTTTTTTACTCTGGGTTACATTTAGTGACAGGAGGATTGGACCACCCAGAAATGTTGGATGTTTGGACTTTTCTACATCCATGGGACCCCCAAAAAGACAGTACTTGATAAAGTTGACAGCAGTATCTTGGGTAAATTATGTAATTATTTTGCTGCAGGCAGAGGGCTCTATCCTACTGCAATGATCAGTCACTGGTAATGGTATTGTAATGCTGCAATCTTCTGGTGAAAGGTAGCATTATTTGTGTGAACAATATGTACACATAGTCATGCTTATAAAGTGTGCTAATCAGGCATTGTGACATGACTGTGTCTTCCCTGGTCCAACATCTTAATCCAGGATGTAGAAGCTGGCAATTGATGATGTTTGAACAAAGATAACTTGGTTCTTGTGGAATGTCTAAAGGAGTATTGTATTCTGTTTGAAAGGTAATAAATGCCAGAAGGCCTTACTTGGCATTGATAAAAGCTACTCCGAAAATAGCAAAAAATGTGAATGGTATAGCAGATTGGAAGGTGAAAACACGTGGGCCTCTAATGGTGTATTATCTGAAAACAAAGGAATGCCTCTCCATACAGGCTTTCATCAGTGCTGAATTTTTACTGAATTCCTTTAGGCCCCATGCACATGTCTGCCAAAATTTGGAAGAAAACATGCCTCTAATGTTACAATATTTATGCGCGTTTATGTGCAAATATCCATGTGTTTATGCGCGTATAGCATTTGAGCATGCATGCACTTATACAGTGCCTTGCGAAAGTAT
>BLSH010152862.1:424459-441228 GCA_018402905.1 Glandirana rugosa
ATATGAGAGATGTCACACTCAGGACTAACCAAAGCACTCAGGCACACACCGTCTTAGTTCTAATATAAATCAGTAATAAATATATGAAATTGAATTAATAATACCTATAAAGTACAAAAAAAGAGCCTTGGATGCAGATACCATCTGAACAAAATTAAAGCTAGTGTCAATCATCTTTGACTCCGCCTACAGCATATTAATGCACAAAAATACACATTTGATGTTTAATAAAGATTTACTGGGAGCTCTAAAACTGTTTTTTTCATATTTATAATTTCATTTGAATTGCTCTTCTAAATTTTTTTTTTTTAGTCGTGACTGGCACAGCACCAATCAGGGCTGGCCACACACGGACTCACGAAACCAATCAGGACTCACACTGTAGAGAGTATACATCAGCAGAGTAACAGAAGTCCCTCCCAGAGATCTTTCCCTGCAGATGCCTAAGAACAGGGAAAGATCATGTGACCACACAATCAGACTGCAGGAATAAGGTACTTAGAGGATTTATAAAAACAAACCACAAAGTTCAGTTCATTTACAGTATGTGAATGAATTTTGGCAATTTATACTTCTCTTTTTAGTATTACTTTAACATTTTCTTTTATGGATCACTATACACATTACAATCAGACTGCACAATCAAACTTAGATCTTCCAAAAAAGAAGACCTACATGACCTATCCAATTCTATATATGCATTGGTACATCTAAAGAGGATTATAAAGTCAAATTGTATAGTGTGCGAACAAACTAAGCAATACAAAATGGTCAGCACTATCAGCCTAGGTCCACATTGGTACGATTTGGCATGCAATTTGACATATCAAATCGCATGCCAAATCGGCAGCCATTGCCGGAAATACACCATCCGAATTGGCCCGACACCGACTTTGTAGCACCGCACCGATTCCCAAAAGTAGTTCCTGCACTACTTTTGGCGACTACGGCTGCGATTTCAATAGAGATCTATGCATGAACACGCACAAATGTCTCTGAAATCGCTCCCGAAGTCGGACTGACATGCGGGTATGAAATTGTGTGTGTTTGGCTGAACTCACACGATTTCTATCCCGTTGTCAATGTAAACCTAGGCTCAGGTGTGATTTTTCTCCTGCAGAATTTTGTGTTTTACATTCAAAATTCATCTCACCAGTGCAGAGGGAGGAGTAGCATTTCCTTTTCATCTAATGTGGGGGCTATCGTGATGGGGTAGAGGATTGCTTTGCTTGAAGTGCAACTGGACTGAAATGTGAAGAAGGAGGCAAAACAGAGTGTGTAATTTATGAAGTGATTATCATATGCATAGCAGGTAAGTGTTTTCAGCTAGGGGATAGGTGATGACCCCTGGTGACTTTTTATACTGCAGGGCCACTTTCTATGAAAGGTTCATGTCTAATGAACATATATATTTTATCATAATCCTTTAAAGTGGTAGTAAAGTCCTTACCTGTAGGTACAGTAAATATCTCCTAAACATGCACCATTTAGGAGATATTTACTTTAGCAGCGCCAGTGATGTCACCAGGGCATGCACATTGAGCTCTCAATGGATGGCGCGCTTGTGGCTTGGCCATTCAAACGGCTGCAACCTGCGAACCAGAAAGGAAGACTAGGTGAAGGTGGAAGCCGTGTCAGCAGCGCATCCTTTGATAATGTCCTGTGGGTGGGACGAAACGCGTCAGTTGACCACAGGTGGTGATGTAATTTCCAGCCGGTGGAACGCAAGTGGTTGGATACTTCCGGTTCCGGGTTTTCACGCTTTTTACAGTGATTTTATTGTGAGTGGATATTATGTTTGTTTTATCTGAAATTAAAGCGGATTCACACTATGTTGCTCCTGCCTTTTACTTAAATCACATGATGTCCTGCTGAGAATATCACATACTCCTTCCTGGATCATGACCTGTGAAACCACAGATCCCAGCGGACCAGAGAGAAAGTGCTATCAGCTCCCAGGGTGCAGGTCTTGGTTTTTTTGAGAGTCTACCAACCTTCACTCCTGGAATATAGTTGAGAAAGTACAGCCACATCTTTAAAGTGGTTGTCAATCTGTGACAACCACTTTAACCTAAAGGTAAGCCTAGAATAAGGCTTACCTGTAGGTGCACTGCATATTTCCCATGCATAGTAGGCTGATGCATAGCTTGATGCTGATAGGCTGATGCATAGTAGCCCATTACACTTTACAGGGTTATATTGAGGAAGTAAACTTCCTCTTTAAGAAAAGTGCTTCTGACTCCTGTGATGGGAGTCCTGGAAATCTGGTAAGTGAGTGGGCACACAGAGGGGAGCAGGGATGTCACAGACTGTTTTTCCTTCAACGCTGGACACTTTATATTGCACAATGGAAATGAATTAAGAAGATCTGAAATTTATCAATACAGTTCTATGGACATTTTCTATTGAATTTTTATATATATTGATTGTGGTTATTAATAATTGTTGTTCAATTAGCACTGTCACACCTGGTAGCGTTCTTATATTATTTACTGTTCACACATTTAAGTGACAGCGCACCGCTGGAGGGCTTCATTTTCAGGTATTTCATAATGTGCTAGTATGCGATGCATAATAGCAAATTATGCTTATATTGCAGGGAGATTTTTTTTTTTTGCGGTTTACTACCGCTTTAATCCAGTTTAGCTTATTTTCTTTTGAGGTCAGATTGCAGCTTTAAGGCATGTGTCAGTTCGGTAACTGTGGCACTAAGGTTGCCACATCATCCCTTTAATCCAGCACACATACTAATTACACAGGTTCTGTGGCTGATTATGGTGGTAATTAAACTCACTTGGTGCCGTATCTGCGTTAAATTAGCCTCAGAACTTGTGTAATTCATGTGTGTCCAGGATTAAAGGGATGATGTGGCAACCCTATGTGGCACTTCATAAGGAGGAAGAGCAGCTCTGAATAAAGATATTTATGAAGACTGTACAGGTAAACATTTAGGCTCCTTTCACACTGGAGCATTTTACAGACGCTATTTAGCTAAAAATAGCGTCTGTAAAGCGCCTCAAAAATCCCCCCCAATCCATCCCAATGTGAAAGCCCTGAGTGCTTTCACACTGGGGCGGTGCGCTTGCGGGACGTTACAAAAAGCTCTGCAAGCAGCATCTTTGAGGCGGTGAGGGGAGCGGTAATATACCGCTCCTCTAATGCCCCTGCCATTGAAATGAGTGGCAAGCGCTTCCGAAGCGGCTGCACACCGCCTGCAGTGGAGCCATAAGGGACGGAAACTCCTCATCCGGATTGGATATCTCCCCCCTCTCCTCCTTTCCTTCAAACTTTGGGCGTCTAAGAGAGAGAATTTCTGACCTGGATCTGATCCATTGCGCATATATTACCGGAGTCCGGTAAGCATACACCCATTACCTAAAGTCGTGGATTTCAGTGGCTATTTCTACCCTGTGAATAACTGATTTATTTAGGACAAGAAGAATTTATCGTTCATATAGACAAGTGGATATCATCTTTTCATTTGTGTGATTACACTCCTTGATATAGGCGCTGCATCCCCATTCTAAAGACTTCTTGACAACCGAGATCAGTTGTTTTATGCGTGCTGCCTTGTATTTAGTGACTATTTAATGACTGTTACACACTTTATTTATTTTTCTCCTTTGTAGTTATTTTAAAGTGAGCGCAGGATTATACACATATTATATAAAAAACAATTGTTTCCATGTACCCCATGCTGCATTTTTCCACATGGCATCAGATGGTATTGTAGGTCACCAAATCACAGCACAACAAGCTGCAGTGCTTTTGTACTATCAATAATGTAAAAAAAAAAAAACAATGCACTGAAACAGCTTATTGCACCACCCTGTCACCGCTCAGTAAAATGGAGCATTTGAAGCATGTGGCTAGTGTGAGCAGGCCCTAACAATAGTAGTTTTAGGCTGGGTTCACACTTGTCCGACATACAGACCAACATTGTGAGCACAAGTCGCATTACATCACCAAATCAATGTTTCCCTATGAAAGCCGTCTTAACTGGTCCGACACAAGTCAGTTCGACTTTGAAAAAGGTTCCTGTACTACTTTGGTCCTACTTCAGACCATTGAATATCATTGAAGTCGGATTAAAGTTGGATCCTTGTTCTAACCATCCGACTGGTGACATCCGACTTGGTGATTATAGCGGCAGTAAAAGGAATTTATCTCACACTGGGATTGTTTAGATTGGTCAAAGGACAAGTCACCATCTCAAAGTCAGAGCAAAATCTTATCTTGTTCATTCAAGTGGGATGGAAGTAGGACCAAAGTAGGACAGAAGTAGAACCGATGTTGCAGGGCAAAGTAGGATCAAAAGTCTGAACGTTTTTGTGTCGGATAGTGTGAACCCAGCCTTAGTGAAACATGCAGATTTATCCACATTAATAATCTAGCAGTTCTGGTACTGTGAGTTTTGCTTATCTTGAATAGACCAGATACCAGATCACAGATAAAATCATGGCACATTCATATAATTTGAATATGCTAAAATAGTATGCAATAAACACTGAACAAGAGAACTACAAAGACTACATTTTATGAAAGCAAAACTTCTACAACTCTAGAAAGGGCTTGGGGTATATTCATAAACAGCAGGCAAATTTAGGCACATTAACATTCAGGGAAGATAAAAACTTCAGCAGCTCGCAGATGTTCAGTAAAAGTGAGTGGAGGGGCCTGTGGGTTGATTTACTAAAACTGAAGAGTGCAAATACTGGTGCGGCTCTGCATAGAAACCAATAAGGTTCCAAATTTTATTTCAAGCAAAGGGATGTAATTAGAGGCAACCTTGGACTTTCATGGTAGTGTAGATTTACAACATTCCAAATACAAATTTATTTAAGAAATACATTAAAACAGCCCACATGGGCAGACATATACCACATATATATTAATCACTGTCCCATAATAGAGCGTGGGGTGGGGGGCAGTTAAACAGAACCAATTTAGAATATAAAATAAACTAGGAGGGAACAAAGGTAACCACCCTATTCAGGGAGTCAGGCATTCATATCCTTCCAGCAGCAAAGTCTACAATTTTCGTGGAAGACCGCTTCTTCAGGAGTATAATTTAAGAGGGATATTTATTCTAAAAAGAGAAATAAATATAGACATAACAGAAAAATACATATTTTTCAAACCAAGCAAAACAAAATATAACTACCAGGAATTCAAAATCCCACCTGGCCAGAATACGTCGCCTGATGGAGCAAATCCCAGGTATGGATATTAGATATATTCATAGCCATATCTCCCCATCCACACTGATAATCAAAGGATGGGAATAATACTCACCCATAAACTGATCCCAGACACCTAGGCACCTCAAGGCCACTAGGGTCTTCTCCTGGGTGAGCGTGGGAACCGGATAGACACAAAAAATGGTAATATGCTGTCAAACAGAACGAAAAATAATATAATACATTTCAATCATATACCTGCAGGGGGGGGGGGGGTACTCCCAAACAGATCTCAAACTGTAATTAGTACAGCTGCAGGCAGCCAATAACATAGGAAAAAATACACTGAACACTAATTTGGTGCTAGGACGTACACATTTAGATAAAGCGTGATCTTCAGCAAGTAAATGCCAGTGACGGAAAATCAGTGAGCGCAGAGATCATTCATGAGCTGAGTAGCGAGTAATCAACTTGACAGTGGTGGTATTGATCTTAGTATTATTCTTAAACAGGAGTTCTATTCCTAGGAGTTTAAATGCAGTCTATATTCAGCCATAGGGATCTCTGGCTGCCGTATAATCTTGAATGTGATCTGATCCTGGGGGATCTTTGTCACCCTTTGGAGCAGCCTGTTGGAGGCTTTTGTGGTGGGCTCTGTTTCCGTGAAGCTGGATGCAACACCTTACATATGTTTCACCCTCCTTCAGATCCAGGCACGTAGAGGCTTCTGCATGATACATTTTGAACTTGAGAAATGAGGTGAGTGCACCTTTGGGTGTAATAGTCGATTGTGATATGAAGGTTGTTTTTTCTTCTTCATGCTCTATTCTCATTCATTGAGCTATTGTTTATATTACCCCTGGTTCTTTATATTCTAGCCTGTATACCATCAATTGCAATAATCCCCTATGTGAGGACCGTATTGTTCCACCAACCCCTACCGCCATGTTTACCTTTTTCAAGATATTTATTTAGGTGTGTATTGTTTCCTATATTATTGGCTGCCTGCAGCTGTACTAATTACAGCTTGAGATCTGTTTGGGAGTATTTTTGCCCCCCCACGGTCTCATATACTGCAGGTATATGATTGAAATGTATTATATTAATTTTTGTCCTGTTTAACAGCATATTACCATTTTTTTGTGTCTATCTGGTTCCCACCCTGGCCTGGGAGACGACCCTAGTGGCCTTGAGGTGCCTAGGTGTCTGGGATCAGTTTATGGGTGAGTATTAGGGCCGGTTCACACTGCTGCGTGAATCGGATGTGATTCAGACCGCACTGCAGTGTGAATCACATGTGATCTCTATGTGATGCGATCTCAGCCATACAGATAGTATGGCTGAAATTGTATCTCATTTGGAACAAACTTGCACAGGACCCTTTTTTCCCAGCAGCAGAATCGGATCGCATGTAAACTGATTTGGGGGTGTCATTAGCTTTCTATTGACACTCCCCGCAGTTCGCATATGGCAGCGTGAATTGCCACCGGGAGACATGCGATCCGCAGGATTCCCGCATCGCAGCAGTGTAAACTGGTCTTTAGTCCCCTCCGTTGACTATCAGTGTGGATGGGCAGAAATGGCTATGAATATACCTAATACCCATAACTGGGATATGCTGCACCGGCCAACGTAGTCTGGCCAGGTGGGATTTTGCATTTCTGGTAATTATATTTTGTTTTGCTTTGTTTGAAAAATATGTATTTTTCTATGTTATGTCTATGTTTATTTCTCTTTTTAGAATAAATATCCCTCTGACATTATTCACCTGAAGACGCGGTTTTCCGCGAAACGTGTAGCGCTTGCTGCTGGAAGGATATGAATGCTCGACTCCCTGAATAGGGTGGTTTCCTTTGTTCCCTACTAATTTATTTTAAAGGATTCTAAATTGGTACTGTTTAACTGTCCCCCTCTATTATGGGACAGTATTATGGGACAGTAATTAATGTATATGTGGTATATGTCCATTTGGGCTGTTTTAATATATTTCTTAAATAAATTTGTATTTTTATAAAAACATTTTTTAGAATGTTATAACTCTACACCGTACCATGAAAGTCCAAGGTTGCCTCTAATTACATCCCTTCGCTTGAAATTGACATTATAGGACTTAATTTTAAACAGTAGCCAGGGGCATAACTACAGGGGTTGCAATTGCAACCGGGCCCCGTGCTCCAGGGGGCCCGTGTGCCTCCCTTGTACACCTGGATAGGAGGGATGGCGGGGGCGGTATTTAGAGGAACCAATCTCCTCCATTTTTCTCCTAATGGAGGAGATTGGTTCCTCTATATCAGTGGTTCTCAACTCCGGTCCTCGGGCCCCCCCAACAGGCCAGATTTTAAGTATTACCTTGGGGAGATGCAGACTAGAATACTGCAATCACTGAGCAGCAAATGATATCACCTGTGATGTATTTCAGTTATCCTGCAAACCTGGCCTGTTGGGGGGGCCCGAGGACTGGAGTTGAGAACCACTGCTCTATATGCTGCTCCCACCACCCTCCTATCCAGTTTACTTGTCTTCTGCTGTTCCCAGGGTCCCTGTGTGCTTCCCTGGTCACCCCACAGAACTACTGTCTTCCCCCCTCCTCTCTCCTGCCAGCTGCTGTAGATGTGTCATGATGGAGAGATGGGACCGGGTCAGTAAATTTGTCATTTACCGGCTCCTTCCTTTTCTGAATGGACAGAGTCCAGTGATTGGTACCAATTGGTTCACTCATAACTGAAGCATAGTAAACTGTTTTTACTATACTTCCGTTTCTGAATGAATGGGAGGTTCGGTACACAACTATTTGTTTATTTCGGTGGGACCATAATAAAGGGAACCGCGACGGGAGTAAACAGCCCCAGGATCAGTAGGAAGAGGGAAGGGCCCTGGCAAGGGCTCAGGGGGGCCCTTCATAATTTCTTGCACCGGGGCCCTAAAGGTTCTAGTTACGCCTCTGACAGTAGCCTACCATTTCCATATTTTATTGTCAAAACGTAATTGAACAAGCTGAAGTTAGAAGCTGATTGGCTACCATGCACAGCTACACTAAATTTTGCACCCCTATGTGATGATGATGATGATAATGATGACGATGACCGGGACCCTCTCAAGAATTGCTGGCAGAATCATCAATGTTACCCAGACTTGGATTTTCTATGGAAGAATGTGAAGACATGATGCAGATTGTTGTGAACAAGACTGGATCATTCAAACATACCGGATGTATGGGGCTCCCACATCCTGACAGTGAAGGAGACCACAAAGCCAGCCTTAATTACCTTACTACAAGCTCTTTCAGTAATTAGTCTTCTGAGTGACCATTTGTCTTTGCACCCTCTGGTGTTTGTTTTTCACAGCTCTCATACACAGTACTGTCATTTATCTGGCCCTCCTATCCCCTTGTCCAATCACAGAATACAAGGAATTTTGTAAATGAACAAGGGGAGAGGAAGGGTGGATAAACAACAGTATGGCTGCTGTGCATGAGAAGAAGGAAAAATGTTTCCATGAAGTTTTGCTTTAATAAATATACCTTGAGCCTGGGTTCACATATGTACGATCTCAGAGATCTCATGTGATTCACACCTGCACCGCTGTCCATTGTGTTGGATTGTCAATGCAACCCTCTTCTCCCACTCTTCACACACTGATAGCAACACCGCAGGAGAAATGCTAGCACAGGCTTCCAGTATCCGTAGTTTCAGGTGCTGCACATCTCGTATCTTCACAGCATAGACAATTGCCTTCAGATGACCCCAAATATAAAAGTCTAAGGGGGTCAGATCGGGAGACCTTGGGGGCCATTCAACTGGCCCACGACGACCAATCCACTTTCCAGGAAACTGTTCATCTAGGAACGCTCGGACCTGACACCCATAATGTGGTGGTGCACCATCTTGCTGGAACTATGATGTCGGTGATAGGGAATTGCTGGCCATCAAGTCGGCTTTGGAGGAATGGCGGTACCTCCTGGAAGGAGCAGCTCACCCGATATTGGTTTTTACTGACCATAAAAACCATAAAAAAACCATATGCTGTGAAGATACGAGATGTGCAGCACCTGAAACTACGGATACTGGAAGCCTGTGCTAGCATTTCTCCTGCGGTGTTTCTATCAGTGTGTGAAGAGTAGGAGAAGAGGGTTGCATTGACAATCCAACACAATGGTCAGCACACTGAACACATTTTATAAGTGGTCAGAAACTTGTAAATAACTCATGAAACAATAAAGTTACATTAAAACCAAGCACACCATTGTTTTCCTTGTGAAATTCCCAATAAGTTTGATGTGTCACAGGATCCTCTTCCTATTGAAAAAACAAAAGTTGGATTCAAAATGGCCGACTTCAAAATGGCCGCCATGGTCACCACCCATCTTGAAAAGTTTCCCCCCTCACATATACTAATGTGCCACAAACAGGAAGTTAATATCACCAACCATTACCATTTTATTAAGGTGTATCCATATAAATGGCCCACCCTGTATATTAGCAAATGCATACTCCTAGGACAGTTCTGAGTATAAAAGGAAATCAAAAGATACATAAATAAGATGATGGCATAAAGTGATGAATTTGATAAATCAAAAAAGAAATGGTACTGAAAAAATATTTTAAAAATGTAAGAAATATAACAAACACTGAAAAAGAAATTGAGTTTACAAATACTTAAGCTAAAAAAATGGTTTCCTAATAATAACAAAATACAGTGGATATAAAAAGTCTACACACCCCTGTTAAAATGTATATTAGGTGTAATGGAATACACCATACTCTGTTGAACAGATTAAACAAATTTTATGAAAAAATGAATATTTTGGATATTTCTTCAAGTTAATAATAAGAATGTTATTATTTTTCTCTATTTTTTACTGATGGTCATTACTTCCTGATTCCCTGTTTACTGTACAAGACATTATCTTAAGTTATGTAATTCATGGTATTGTTTTTCTGTTCTTAACTTTATTGTACACATAAATATATGAGCTTGACTGTACAAACTATTGACCTTCTAAATAAAAGAAAAGTTTGTAAAAAAAAACAAGATAAACAATTTCAGAACTTTTTCCACCTTTGGCCCTGCTTCACATATGTGCAATACGGGCATCAGCGTGACTACAGAGCCAGTTCCCGCATCACATTCTTCCCGCAGGCAATTCACACTGCCATCTGCGAACCACTGCGGATGTCATTACAAAGTTAATGGCACCCCCCGTTTTGTTCAAAGATCGCAGTGCGAACTGTGAACTCGCACATGAATTGGATCACATGGGTGAGAACACCCATGCGATGCAATTCCACTGTGAGAAACAAAAGGTCCCTGCACCTTTTTTTGTGCGAATCAAATGCGAGTTGAGCCATACAGCTGTATGGCTCAATTCGCATTGCTCAGAGATCGCATGTGATCGGCACCTGTGGTGCTGGTGCGAATCACATGCGATCTCTGAGATCCTACAAGTGTGAACCCGGGCTGAATGTCACCTATAAACTGTACAACTCAGTTGAAAAACAAACTGAAATCTATTTGGGGGGGGGGTGTAAAAATAAAAAACTAAAATAATGTAGTTGCATAAGTGTGCACACCCTTGTATAACTGGGGAAGTGGCTGTGTTCAGAATTAGGCAATCACATTCAAACTCATGTTAAACAGCAGTCAGTACACACCTGCCATCATTTAACGTGCCTCTGATTAACCCCAAATAAAGTTCAGCTGTTCTTGTAGGTCTTTCCTGACATTTTCTTAGTCACATCCTACAACAAAAGCCATGGTCCGCAGAGTGTTTTCAAAGCATCAGAGGGATCTCATTGTTAAAAGGTATCAGTCAGGAGAAAGGTACAAAAGAATTTCCAAGGCATTAGATATACCATGGAACACAGTTAAGACAGTCATCATCAAGTGGAGAAAATATGGCACAACAGTGACATTACCAAGAATGAGATGAGAAGACGAGAAGAAAACTGGTCAGGGAGGCTAGGCTGCTAAGAGGCCTACAGCAACATTAGAGGAGCTGCAGGAATATCTGGCAAGTACTGGCTGTGTGGTACATATGACAACACTCTCCCATATTCTTCAAATGTCTGGGCTATGAGGTAGAGTGGCAAGACGGAAGCCTTTTCTTACGAAGAAAAACATCCAAGCCTGGCTAAATTTTGCAAAAACACATCTGAAGTCTCCCAAAAGCATGCAGGAAAATGTGTTCTGGTCTGATGAAACTAAGGTTGAACTTTTTGGCCATAATTCCAAAAGATATGTTTGGCGCAAAAAAAAAACAACACTGCACATCACCAAAAGAACACCATACCCACAGTGAAGCATGGTGGTGGCTGCATCATGCTTTGGGGCTGTTTTTCTTCAGCTGGAACAGGGGCCTTAGTCAAGGTAGAGGGAATAATGAACAGTTCCAAATACCAGTGAATATTGGCACAAAACATTCAGGCTTATAATAGAAAGCTAAACATGAAGAGGACCTTCATCTTTCAGCATGACGACCCAAAGCATGCATCCAAATCAAGGAATGGCTTCACCAGGAGAAGATTAAAGTTTTTGAATGGCCCAGCCAGAGCCCAGACCTGAATCTGTTTGAATATCTGTGGGGTGATCTGAAGAGGGCTGTGCACAGGAGATGCCCTCACAATCTGACAGATTTGGAGTGTTTTTACAAAGAAAAGTGGGCAAATATGGCCAAGTCAAGATGTCCCATGCTGACAGACTCATACCCAAAAAGCCTGAGTGCTGTAATAAAATCAAATGGTGCTTCAACAAAGTATTAGTTTAAGGGTGTGCACACTTATGCAACCATATTTTTTTCGTTTTTTTATTTTACTTCCCTCCACCTAAAAGATTTCAGTTTGTTTATAGGTCACAATAAAGGTGGAAAAAGTCTTGAAATTATTTATCATTGTCTCATCTTTTTACATCACAGAATCCTGTCATTTTAACAGGGGTGTGTAGACTTTTTATATCCGCTGTAAATGCCAAAATAGAATGCAAAAAGTGGAAACATGTTTAGGAAAAGTGGAAAAATACATGTTTTTCACTTGCCTTGATCTTTGACGGTGGAATGATGTAGCCAATACTACTCGTTCAATAACTTGTCCAATAAAAAAGAGGTGGTTATTCTTAAAAAGTGTATCTCCAATTTTGCCAAGAAAGAAAAAATCCTATTCAGGTCAACTACTGTAAATCCATTGCAAGGTATTTTGCAAACTTTATTACAGACTTAGCTGCTGCTGTGCTGTTAGAACTGTCACAGGAATTACAATCATCTTCTTTCTTAGAGTGCTAAGTGATAGTGGCAGAGTTTGCCTATTATAGTCTTGTGATCAGTTCCATTACTGTAATAGGAGTAAAATTGGTTCATAAGGAACAGTATCCACAATGTCCCTAGTGTTTTCAACTTTAGAAAGAAGCAATCTGAGCAGAATTAAAAAAACATAGTTCCATCACTGTACAACATTAGGATAATGTTACATGGCACAAGCATCTGGACCAGATGTCAACTATCCAGGTGTACTAGATTTATGGGTTGTATATGGTAGGTTACTGTCATTTATTTTTTTAGAAATTCTTATAACTGGGTCAGTTTTAAAGACGGTATTACAGCTAATGCAGCATTTTTTTTTAAAGAATAACATACCTGATCATCTTTGAGCTCCTGACAGGTTTACTTTTTGCTGTGGAAAACCACATGATAAAGATAGTTCATGACTTGCACATCATTTCAGATTCCTGTAGTATCCATGGATAAACTAAATGTTTTAACATGGGCTGTTCAGTAAAGACATCCTATGTCGATTCATATTTCATTATATGTTAAGTTTTAAAAGCGCATTTGTGAAAGGCTTATATTAAAGCCTCAATCTGAAACAGCTTTTTGTGTCATTAGGGGAGCATGAAGCCCCACATTTAAAATACTTGCATGCTCATAATCCTTTTGGCTTAGCTATTTTAAGTATTTGAGGTGAATCCCTAGCTCACGTCAAAGGAAGCATCACTCAAACAAATATAGACGCATGCAAGGTTGGTTATGTAGAAAACACAGCGTTTCCACCATACCCTAATGATAAAAGCTCTTGACAAGCTGACCTATTTGTACTTTCATGGGAATGGTCACAAACTATATCCAAGGCACATTGCTTTAATTCAAAATTAGTAGAACAGTAGCAGAGTGGTGCCATGCAGGGAGAAAGCCTGACAGCTTGACAATGACAGAGACCTCTCATGAGAAGCACTTTTTGATTTTTTTATTTCTCCAAGACAGTGTTTCTCAACCTTTTTTCAGTCAAGACATCCTTTAAAAATTATGGACAATCTCGAGGCACCCTTTAAAAATTATGGACAATCTCGAGGCACCCTTTAAAAATTATGGACAATCTCGAGGCACCCTTTAAAAATTATGGACAGTCTCAAGGCATCCCATTCTAAAATGTAAAAACTATTTTAATAGTTTTACGTAATGCAGCAGCATTCACAAGTCTAAGTAGGACACCCCACATTAGAGGGGGTTTATTCTTCCAAAGCAAATACACTTTTGCAAACTGGTACTCACTAGTATTCCAATGTTTCTCTTCTCCTTCAGTTTTTCTCCATCACTCAGCTAATGTGACCCCCAATGCTGTTGGAGAGGTGCAGGGGAGGGTGAAACAAGGATTCTATGCAGCTGACTGGCATCCTCTTTATCAACTGATGATGCCATTGGTCATTAGGACGCCAGCAAATAGAAGGTTGTAATGGTGCACAATGAAAACCTGTGACTTAGTGTAACTAAAAAGGCAGCCTTCATTCACACGTTGGCTTGTATACAATTTTTGGGCAATTTTTAAGCCTTTGGCCAAGGTACCCCTGAAGAATCCTCAAGGCACCCTTGATGAAAAAGGCTGCTTTAAGACGCTATTTTTTGGCAGACATATCTTCTATTCTTCCCTGTGCATTTTTCTATAATAATTATTTTTTTTTAGATCAAGTGATCAAACCTAAGGGCTCCTTTACACCTATGCCAACACATTGCAAGGTGTAAACATAATTGCACATTAAACTGCAGTGTGTAGATGTTAACCCGAGATAAAGGAAATAAAGGGTTTTCTACCTGAAAGGCATTTTAAGTCAGTAATATCCATGTGTTTTACAGAATAACAATGGACTAATGTGAACAGGCTCTCCTAGTGTCAAAAGTGTAGTATACTTAAAAGTGAACATGTGACCAAGCCATGAGCATTCACGTGTTCACAATTTTTAAATAAACAGTACATGAGCTATGAAATAAGCACGCAGTGACCTCTGTAGTTGAAGAAACTGTGGAACAACACATGCACAAGGTTTCAAGGTGCTCCTTATCAATGCATCTGCTCCCAGAACACCTGCCCTGTCTTTATATTAGTAATTAGAAGGATGGAAGACTGCTGGCAGGGGAGCTGAGCTGGCCTATATAAACTACTTCAGTGCTTCTGCTGAGAAATTCAAGCATGAATTGCTGCACAGTGGCTGCAGCTACAAAGGACATTTACAGATTGTGTCAACACTGATTTACCACCTGTGAAGAATATGCAATAGGTCCATAGCCTGGTGATAGGTTCCCTTTGAGAATCTAGTTTAAGCAACAATTATCACAAAATTAAAGTTAGGCATACACTGGTTGGGTTTGTTATCCCTGCATAAAACTGTCCTTTTATTATACTCTTTAAAATTGTCCTGCTGCTGGCCAATTTTACACTACTGTGTCATCTGCAGTCTCTTACTTAGACCTGCCTGTACTCTTTGTCTCCAGTTAATTTTCGGCCAATTCACCCTCATTACAAATGTTCTGCTGCTGGCCAATTTTACACTGTTGTACCATATCCAGTCTCTTAATTCTTAATGAGAGTCTCATAGCAGTTGGGCAACATCTGGACAGTTTTGCATAAGCGAACAAATTAACAGTACACATTTATTTACAAAAAAGGAATGAAATAAATGGTGTGGGTTTCCTCGTATTCCAACCAGCCCCTTACCCAGGCATGCAGCCTGGGTGGTCAGGAAAGTATGGGCAAGGGGCATGACCCCATTTTCTGTACCAGACCGGGCCCTGCCTTTCCCTCCTTGCACAATACCTCACCACAATGTTAAAAGATACAGTGGGTACGGAAAGTATTCAGACCCCCTTAAATTTTTCACTCTTTGTTATATTGCAGCCATTTGTTAAAATCATTTAAGTTCATTTTTCCCTCATTAATGTACATACAGCACCCCATATTGACAGAAAAACACAGAATTGTTGACATTTTTGCAGATTTATTAAAAAATAAAAACTGAAATATCACATGGTCCTAAGTATTCAGACCCCTTGCTGTGACACGCATATATTTAACTCAGGTGCTGTCCATTTCTTCTGATCATCACTGAGATGGTTCTACACCTTCATTTGAATCCAACTGTGTTTGATTATACTGATTGCACTTGATAAGGAAAGCCACACACCTGTCTATATAAGATCTTATAGCTCACAGTGCATGTCAGAGGAAATGAGAATCATGAGGTCAAAGGAACTGCCTGAAGAGCTCAGAGACAGAATTGTGGCTAGGCACAGATCTGGCCAAGGTTACAAAAAAATTCTGCTGCACTTAAGGTTCCTAAGAGCACAGTGGCCTCCATAATCCTTAAATGGAAGATGTTTGGGATGACCAGAACCCTTCCTAGAGCTGGCCGTCCGGCCAAACTGAGCTATCGGGGGAGAAGAGCCTTGGTGAGAGAGGTAAAGAAGAACCCAAAGATCACTGAGGCTGAGCTCCAGAGATGCAGTCTGGAGATGGGAGAAAGTTGTAGAAAGTCAACAATCACTGCAGCCCTCCACCAGTCGAGGCTTTATGGCAGAGTGGCCCGACGGAAGCCTCTCCTCAGTGCAACACACATGAAGCCTGCATGGAGTTTGCTAAAAAACACCTGAAGGACTCCAAGATGGTGAGAAATAAGATTCTCTGGTCTGATGAGATCAAGGTAGAACTTTTTGGCCTTAATCCTAAGCGGTATGTGTGGAGAAAACCAGGCACTGCTCATCACCTGTCCAATACAGTCTCAACAGTTAAGCATGGTAGTGGCAGCATCATTCTGTGGGGGTGTTTTTCAGCTGCAGGGGCAGGATGACTGGTTGCAATCAAGGTAAAGATGAATGTGGCCAAGTGCAGGGATATCCTGGATGAAAACCTTCTCCAGAGTGCTCAGGACCTCAGACTGGGCTGAAGGTTTACCTTCCAACAAGACAATGACCCTAAGCACACAGCTAAAATAACAAAGGAGTGGCTTCACAACAACTCAGTGACTGTTCTTGAATGGCCCAGCCAGAGCCCTGACTTAAACCCAATTGAGCATCTCTGGAGAGACCTAAAAATGGCTGTCCACCAACGTTCACCATCCAACCTGACAGGACTGTGTGAAAAACTTGTTGCATCTTTCCCAAAAAGACTCATGGCTGTATTAGACCAAAAGGGTGCGTCTACTAAATACTGAGCAAAGGGTCTGAATACTTAGGACCATGTGATATTTCAGTTTTTCTTTTTTAATAAATCTGCAAAAATGTCAACAATTCTGTGTTTTTCTGTCAATATGGGGTGCTGTGTGTACATTAATGAG
>BLSH010152862.1:453695-465578 GCA_018402905.1 Glandirana rugosa
AAGTTTCCGCTAACCGTTCCTCACCCCTCCGTTATACTACAAACAAAATTGAGTTACAAACGACGGTTTACGTGGACTCGGGACACGTAACGTGCATCAACCCCCGCAAAAACCACGAAAGGATAAGCAGACTTACACAGAGCAAGTCACCCGGACGGGTGGACCACTAGAGGTGTAAAACCCATCTAAAACGACATCCGTGCTTCGTAACCCTGGTGACGGACATTTGTAGGGGTAAGTGACGGATAACGTCGATTTCACTAAACGACCAATTTCTCCGTTGCTCTTCCCATGAACTTCATATTTAAACCATGCCTTTGCACTTGCTGTTTGCCAAATTAGTGTGCCTTTTCCAGCCAATATCTTGGTCTTGTCACTAGTTTGGATTGTTTAGGATGCTTTATGTAGCTACTGACTTTTAATAAACACAAAAACGACTGCAGCGCCTCTTTAACCAGCAAATCACTTTAGCTGCAATAGGCAGTGAATGGGGATGTTTACAGGCAGTGGTCCCAATGCTTCGTGCCTACAGCAAAATCTACCCAAAATGTGGAGATCACCAGGTGGGCAGGCCCACTGAACGAGACACATTCAGACGAATAGGAAAGCACCAAAAACGCCCCCAACTACGTGCAATGCACAGGGCTCAGGTGCATTTGGCAGCAAACATTGAGTTAAAACAAACATCATATTGCCTCCCCACTCCTTGCCAATCGCCTTTGAAGTACAATACCCATCTAAATCTACCCTAATAGATAATATGCTGATGTGCACACATTTGAAATTTTGAAAGTTCAGTGAGAACTGCATAACATTGTCATTAACAACAGGTCTGTGTATGACACTTATACCTGGAAATAAGAAACTGTTAGAACTGCTTGATGCTGATATGTGTAGGTGTGTAGGTCTGAACATATGGGAGTGCTTGAACCTGTAGTGAAATGTATTTCTTTTAGCCAGCAGACCTTTTTAGAGATATTTGTACAACCCTGATTACAAAAAAGTTGGAAAGCTGTGTAAAATCTACATAAAGACAGAATGCTATGATTCGCAAATCTAATAAACCCATATTTTATTTACGACAGAGAATAGAAAACATATCAAATGTCTAAACTGAGAAAGTGTTCAGTTTAACCGGTTCCCGACCGAGTGGCGCATATTTACTGCTGCACTGTGGCGCTGTCCTGCGAATGGCCCTATATAAGCAGGAGTGTGCCCACGGCTCGGGCGGACCCGGTGTCCGCTGGCGAGCCGGGATGACCTGCCAGAGAGAAAGAATGGGGAACCGCCGATGTAAACACTGCGGTTCCCCGCTCTGTCAGTGGGTATGTAAGAGATCTACTGATCCCTGTCACTGGGATCAGTTAGATCTCTTATGCCCATGGTAGCTTAGCCCCCGCACAGTTAGAACACACCTAGGGAACACAGTTAAACCCTAGATCTTCCCCTGCAGGTTAACCCCTTCACTGCCAATGACATTTATAGAGTAATCAGTGGATATTTAAATTTCTGATCGCTGTATAAATGTCATTGGTCCCAAAAAAAGTGTCAAAAATGTCTGACATGTCCACCCCATTACCAGTAAAAAAAAAAAATGTAAAAAACGCCATAAATTAATTCTCATGGTTTGTAAACACTGCAACTTTTGCACAAACCAATCAATAAATGCCGATTGCGATTTTTTTTATACCAAAAATATGAGGAAGAATATAAACGGGCCAAAACTGATGAATACATTTGTTTTTTTATATTTTTTTTGGATTTGTATTTTAGCAAAAAGTAAGAAATATTTTTTTTTTTTTTTTTGCAAAATTATCGCTCTTTTTTTGTTTATAGCAGTGATCAGAAATGACGCTAATACCACTAAAAGAAAGCTCTATTTGTGGGGAAAAAAGGACGCAAATTTAGTTTGGGTACAACATCGTACGACCGCGCAATTGTCAGTTAAAGCAACGCAGTGTCCAATCGCAAAAAGTGCTCTGGTCCTAACATGGGAAATCCTTCCGGGGGTGAAGTGGTTAAGAAAAAAAAATAAAGTCATTTTAAATTTGAATGGCAACGACATGTCTCAAAAAAGTTGGGACAGGGTCCTGTTTACCACAGTGTAGTATCCCCTCTTCTTTTAACAACACTTTGTAAACATCTGGGAACTGAGAAGACCAGTTGCTGGGGTATTGGGAGGGGAATGTGGACCCATTCTTGCCTGAGCACATGAGCTCTAAAACCTGGATATATAGTATCTCACAAGAGAATACACCCCTCACATTTTTGTAAATATTTTATTCTATCTTTTCATGTGACAACACCGAAGAAATTACGCTTTGCTACAATGTAAAGTAGTGAGTGTACAGCTTGTATATAAGTGTAAATGTTCTGTTCCCTCAAAATAACTCAACACACAGCCATTAATGTCTAAACTGCTGGCAACAAAAGTGAGTACACCCCTAAGTGAAAATGTCCAAACTGGGCCCAAAGTGTCAATATTTTGTGTGGCCACCATTATTTGCCAACACTGCCTTAACCCTCTTGGGCATGGAGTTCACCAGAGCTTCACAGGTTGTCACTGGAGTCCTCTTCCACGCCTCCATGACGACATCACTGAGCATGTGGATGTTAGAGACTTTGCACTCCTCCGCCTTCTATTTTAGGATGCCCCACAGATGTTCAATAGGGTTTAGGTCTGGAGACATGCTTGGCCAGTCCATCACCTTTACCCTCAGCTTCTTTAGCAAGACAGTGGTTGTCTTGGAGGTGTGTTTGGGGTCGTTATCATGTTGGAAACTGCCCTGAAGCCCAGTTTCTAAAGGGAGGGGATCAGACTCTGCCTCAGTATGACACAGTACATGTTGGCATTCATGGTTCCCTCAATGAACTGTATCTCCCCAGTGCCGGCAGCCATACAGCCTCAGACCATGACACTCCCACCACCATGCTTGACTGTAGGCACGACACACTTGTCTTTGTACTCCTCACCTGCTTGCCGCCACACACGCTTGACACCATCTGAACCAAATAAATGTATCTTGGTCTCATCAGACCACAGGTCATGGTTCCAGTAATCCATGCCCTTAGTCTGCTTGTCTTCAGCAAACTGTTTGTGGGCTTTCTTGTGCATCATCTTTAAAAGTGGCTTCCTTCTGGGACGACAGCCATACAGACACATTTAATGCAGTGTGTGGCGTATGGTCTGAGCACTGACAGGCTCACCCCCACCCCTTTAACCTCTGCAGCAATGCTGGCAGCACTCATACGTCTATTTCCCAAAGACAACCTCTGGATATGACGCTGAGCATGTGAACTCAACTTCTTTGATTGAATATGGCGAAGCCTATTCTGAGTGGAACCTGTCCTGTTAAACAGCTGTATGGTCAGTTTCAGGGTCTTGGCAATTTTCTTATAGCCTAGGCCATCTTTATGTAGAGAAACAATTCTTTTTTTCAGCTCCTCAGAGAGTTCTTTGCCATGAGGTGTCATGTTGAACTTCCAGTGACCGGTATGAGAGAGTGAGAGTGATAACACCAAATTTAACACACCTGCTCCCCATTCACACCTGAGACCTTGTAACACTAACGAGTCACATGACATGAGGGAAAATGGCTAATTGGGCCCAATTCGGACATTTTCCCTTAGGGGTGTACTCACTTTTGTTGCCGGCTTTAGGTTTAGACATTAATGGCTGTGTGTTGAGTTTTTTTGATAGGACAGCAAATTTACACTGTTATACAAGCTGTACCCTCACTACTTTACATCATAGCAAAGTATCATTTCTTCAGTGTTGTCACATGAAAAGATATAATAAAATATTTACAAAAATGTGAGGGGTGTACTCACTTTTGTGAGATACTGCATCTTTCAGCATTGATGCTGCTTTTCCCGATGTGCAAGCTGCCCATTCCATACACACTAATGCACCTCCCAACCATCAGAGATGCAGGCTTTTTTAACTGAGCGCTTATAACAAGCCAGAAGGTCCCTATCCTCTTTAAACTGGAGGACGCAGCACACATGTTTGCCAAAAAAAATTGCAGAATTTCAATTTCCCTGACCACAGAACAGTTTTCCAATTTGCAACAGACCAGGTTAAATGAGCTTTGGCCCAGAGAAGATGGAGGCATTTCTGGATCATGTTCAGATATAGCTTCTTCTCTGAATGATAGAGCTTTTTACTTGCACTTTTGGATGGCACAGTGAACTGTGTTTACAGAGTTATTTTTTATAAAGTATTCCCGAGCCCATGCAATGAGGTCCATCATAGAATCATGGCTGGTCTTAATGCAGTACTGTCATGATCCTGGTAGTGGAGTCTGACTTATGCAGGGAACAACGGCTCTTGCGCACCCGATTCAGGGACCCTGGTAGAGTAGACAGGAAGTCCCGGAGTGCGGGATGGCACGAGGGCTGGATGGTCACTGGTGGTGTGAAGCTCCAGGTGGTCATGCAGGTCAGAGGGATGGTCGTGCAGGCTGGGTCGGCAGGCAACTGGCAGGCTGTGCGGTACAAGGGTTAGGCAAGAGAGTGGTCAAAGTCCAAGCAAAGTTCGTTAACAGACTGGCAGCAGAAGTACAGAGGGGTCAGACAATCGGGTGGTCGTGGGTAGCTGGGGTCAGTGCAGGCAGATAATCAGCAGGTCAGGTCAAGCCGGGTCGGATCAGAAAAACAGGCGACGAACACAGGAATAGGTTACAGGAACAGAGCTGGGGCTCACAGGTACTCAGACGCTGTAGAACGGACATCACCTGGACAGGTGCAGGGGGATTAAATAGGCACCATTTGGCGCCGTTTCCGGTGTGTGAGCGTGATCGTGCATAGGCGCGCACACAAGCACAGAAAGTCCGGGAAATGGCTAATCTTCTCCTAACACTGCCCCCCCCCAAGGGGCAGCCTCTGGATGCCCAGCTTGGCGGCATTGTTATCCTTGAAGGTCTGGATACAGTTGGCAAGCATGTTAGCTTCGGGCTCCCAAGAGCTCTCTTCTGGCCCGTAGCCCTTCCATTTTACAAGGTACTGGATCCTGCCGCCATTCTTCCTGCAGTCGAGTATTGACTCGACCTCAAATTCCTCTTCTCCGTCAATCAGGACAGGGGCAGGGGGAGCAGTAGCTCTATTGGGGAAGGGATCTGGGGCCACCGGCTTCAGTAAGGACACATGAAATACCGGGTGTATCTGTAGGGACGGTGGGAGTTCCAACTCATAGGAGACCTGGTTGATTCTCCTCTTAACAGAGAAGGGGCCAAAATATTGTGGACCCAACTTCTTGGACGGGCATGATAGCTTTGGTTGCTTCTTGCGTTTTGGCAAGTGTTTCTTGTAACAGCTTCCAGTTAGACCTGAAAAATTGAGCGGACTCGTGCATTGCTGGTACTGCGATCTCACCTGCTAAGCTGGGAAGCACCGTAGGGTGGAAGCCGTAGTTGGCCCAGAAGGGCGATTGCTTTGTTGTGGAATGCACCGAGTTGTTATAGGCGAATTCCGCCAAGGGTAACAGCGATTGGCCATTGGTTTGGGGATGATATGCTGTTGAAAATGAAAGGTCGATCTCCAGGGCAGAACAGAGGGCTCTCCAGAACCGTGAGGTGAACTGAACCCGCCGGTCGGACACTATGTTGTCTGGGACGCCATGTAGCCAGACAATCTCTCTAATAAAGGTCTCCTTTGCAGTGGGGGTGCCCTTCATCGGGAGGAAATGCGCCATTTTTGTCAGTCTATCCACCACTACGAAAATGGTGGTGTGCCCTTTGGCTGGGGGCAGCTCCACAATAAAGTCCATTGATATCTTGGACCATGGCCTGTCAGGGATGGGAAGAGGTTTTAACAGCCCCCAGGCCTTGGTTTTGTCTGTCTTGTTTCTGGCGCAGGTTGAACAGGAGCGGACATACCGGTGGCAGCTGCATGAAAGAGCGGGGGGGGGGGCTCTTCCACCCTGACTTCTTCCTCCATGGGGCCCTCCTCTGGCACCAACTGGCCTTACCCACCGTGGCACACACTGTGATACCTGACTGGAGCGGAGCCTGCCTGACAGTGGGCCCGACTTGCACAGTGCACACACAAGAGTGGGGGGTTCCTCCACCCGGACCTCCTCCTCCATGGGGCCCTCTGCTGGCACCCACTAGCCTCACCCACCCCACACAGTACCTGACCGGAGTAGAGCCTGCCTGACAGCACGCCCCGACCTGCACACACACGTGGGATCCACACATCTCTCCACCCAACGCTGCATCCTGGCAGTCGGTCCGCTCTGATGGCAGCTGCCGTGTGTTAAAAAATCCCCGGGTTGTGACCTGTGGTCCGGGCCCCTCAGCCGCCCGGGCCCCTTACTGGCTGTACCCCCCGATGGTGGCCCTGCCTCAGTCTACGGGTGGGCGGGCAAAGTTTATGGGCAGTGGTGAGGGGAGGGGCAAAAGCAATTACAGCCAATAGAAAGTGTAGGGAGACAGCTGAAACGTCATCGGTTGTTAAGGATGTGGCGACCCTGCTCCTTAACAACCAATAATTGCGGGCATTCTTTTGTATACATTTCATTTGTCAGTGGGGGAATCCTGCTGACAGATGAAAGAACCAAACCTGAAGGTATCGGTTTTTTAGTATCGGCGCATTTGCACGAGTACTGATACTCGTGCAAATGCTTAGTATCTGCACCAATACCAGTAGAGTCCGTTCTGCCACTGTTGAAGCTAATTCTTCAACCAAGCCCAGCAAACATATTCGTAGAGCGGGTAAGAATTTTAGGTAAATTTTACATAGTGTCCCAACGTTTTTGGAATTGAGATTGTAGTTGAAGAGGCATTCTCTTGTATACTCACTAAAAACTGTATGATGTTGGCACCAGCTATGGGTTTGTGCATCATAACTATACTTAAGAGTTTGAATACACCATGAGAAGCTCTGTGCAAAGTATATGAAGTTGTTACAAGAATCAGATCTGTGCATTATAACTTTACTTGCAAACAAGCCTGCACTGGCTGAATAATGTAGCATAATCTTCTACGTTCAATCTTCTCAATATACATAGATTTGCAGCTTTGCAAGTTCATTGGGAATTATAAGATGTTGTCATTAGCAGCAGGTCCATGCAATTCATTCATACTTGGAAACATGTTTCTCACACTCTATGTTAAAAGTGTTTGTAACCCTAAAAAATAAATGGATCCTGTACCGTTAAAGCATTTTATACAGCACAGTGCTTGTGCTGTGTAATTTGGCTCCCTGTATCACCATGAATACCTGGTTGATCCTGCCCTCCCCCCTGTAAACTGACCACGGTTTATCATCGCTGCTGAGCCCTGACATCGTGGTCAGTTTACACGCCTCTGTCATCCGCTATACTCTCTCCCTTGATCCCCCCACCCCCCTGCCTGTCAGCTCCGTCCGCTTCACGATCCATCCCTCCTACTGGTAAAATAGCAGTGTTATGTCCCTACAATCCACTCTGTTAGATAACGGCATGTGCCCCACTGTATGTCCTTCATTAAAAAAAGCAGATTTCTACCTTATATCAGAGCGTCTCCCGGCGCTCACGTAACTCCTCGCCTCTCCCCTCCCGGCTAACGTCAGCGGGAGTTCTCGGTCCCTTCCGCTGTAGCTGTCAGACTTTTTCAATGAAGGACATACACGTTTATTAGAGAGGTTTTGTGTACATCTGGACAAAAGTCCCAGAAAAATACATTGATAGATTGCTTCCATCTTTATCATTTTTTCATCGTTTATGGTGCACATACTGGTAGGTATCAGCACGATATGGCTGCTGTATTCTTACAAATATTTTTGTGGACATCTGTTGGATATTTTTACTTCCCAGTCAGAAGATACCATGGAACAGAGAATGACAGCGGACTAAGAAGATCACATGTGTTTGAACATTTTTGTTGTGATCTCAGATATTTTGACATGCTTCATCTTTAGAATTAGTGTTGAATTCATAGGAGACAACACCACAGTGGGAAAGATCTCTCCTATCCCCGAGGGGACCCTTGGCGGGGTGAATAGCTTATAGCGATCAACCATTTTTCATCTGGTGAGCATACTATTTGTCTGGTGAAGGACCCACACCGCAGTGTCATACTGTCATCACATTGGGTGTCTTGTTCGTTCCTCCTGCACTGCACTGCTAAGCTGCTTATTTCCATTGGGACAATTTACCTTTTTGCATAGACTTTTATAGTATTTCAACTATGTTTTCTCTGGTCATATAAAGGATGGCATGAGAATATGGTCTGAAGAACTCTAGTCAGACTGTGGACTTTGGGGTCTCCACTCCACTTTTTAATATTACAGTGTCCTTTTGAGATAAGGGGAGCACATATATAATATTTCATACAACCTTTTGTGTAGGTAACAACATATCCTCGGTAAAGTATATATGGTTGAGCGCAGCTCAAGTTTATAAAAAAAAAAAAATATGTGCACATGCTCTTTGAGAACTATCCAATTATACTTTTATGGTAGGCCAGTGAACTGGGGGTTTTAATAGGGTTTGTTACCATGGTTAAATATGTATAGCTATTTGTATTAATAATTATGCTTAGCTGTGATGTTTTTGATTTTTTTTTTCATTACTGCCGTCTGAGTCTATTTAAACATGGTGTGGGGGATTTCTGGATTTTGCTATGTTTACTATAGACGCTTAACCACGATAAGCAATTAAAAGGACCTGGAGTCATTATCAGTTTTGCTGTTGATATCAAAAGGGACAGCGTACATAAATGCATTTGAACTCTGAATTTCATTGTTTGCTTACAGTTTGGCTTTCAGCTATCATGTTGGTCTAAAGCCTACTATAGATCGACTTTATCGACTTCTGTAAACCCAGGCTGTTAGCAAATTTTTGCTTGATTAGTGCCGCCAGCTATGGAGTATTCTGATGGCGGGGAAGGCTCCCTGCTATCAGAATACAATAACTCCATGGGAGGGAGTTACCACATTCACCGTGAATGTGTGGATGGGGTAATCGTTTCATTTTCTTTTGTTCATTCCGCTGGTTGAATGAAAGAAAATGAATTACGTATGGACTGCCTCATTGAGTTAAACTTTAAATGATCTGTATCTGAGCTGAATAAAAATCTTATACTGCCACATAAGTATCATGATCCCATACATGCAAATGTCATGAAAGATTCCATTTTCTCACCTTGTTTCCAGTATTTGTTGCCTCAGGGTCTTGATATACTCAAAGCTATCAAAGCAACAGATGTCATAGACGAGGATGTAAGCATGTGCACTTCTGAGCCCTCGACAGCATGAATCTGCCCATTCCTGCAAAATACAACATATGAGCACATCCTACTATGCTTTTATCTAAATAGGCTACATTTGACATCTATCTCCATGTAGTTCCTCTGGTACTACACTCTGACTACACCTTGCACACACAGGTGTTGACCCCGCTGACTCTAAATGCATATATATATATATATATATATACACACACACACACACACAAACTTTTAGGCACTTTAGGCATATGCCTGCAAACCCCTTAGGTGTATTTGGGATAATTGATGATGTTTAAGGCTGGGTTCACATATATGTGGGTCCAGTTTCGGTGCAGAGTCCAGTGCGGTTTCCATTCAGCGGTTCAGGTGCGATTCAGGTGCAAATTTGACACTGAAATCGCACCTGAACCGGACTAAAAAATGCGCAGGGCCCTTTTTTCATTTGCATCGCAACCGGCCCACATATATGTGAATCGGCTCCCTTGAAAGCCGTTCTGGTTCACATGTTATACATTTCAGATGCGGTTCAAAATGCATCCGATTTGTATATATGTGAACCAAGCCTTAAAAACAAAGTGTGGTCACAACCAAATATTTATTTTTTTGTTTAAGCAGGTAGGCTT
Organism: Glandirana rugosa; assembly: GCA_018402905.1. Taxonomy (NCBI): domain Eukaryota; kingdom Metazoa; phylum Chordata; class Amphibia; order Anura; family Ranidae; genus Glandirana; species Glandirana rugosa. The sequence continues at coordinate 463,528 of BLSH010152862.1, forward strand.
TTCATAGATAAATTTAAAAATATATTTTTTTAACTATTTTTGAAAGCATCCTCACCTTTTTCTCAAGTGCCTAAAACTTTTGCACTTTACTGTTTAGACATTAATACCAGGCCATAATCACATAATGGATTCTTTTCTTTCGACAATACACAGTTAAGGCCCTTTAAAATAAGTACTTTTCTAGTTTTGTAATCAGATCAAATTACTGTGACAAAACTGTGATACATTACATTATACTTTACAGCATTAATGAAAAATCTCTACTGAGGTAAATAGTAGGCTGCCATTGCTAAAATCTCCTTCTGCAAGAAACATATTTGCTTGTCCAATGGCTTTAATACTTTTTTGGGTAACAGGTTTGCATATCAGGAGTTAGGATTCCACTGTGACTTTTTGAACTGTTTGTTCCAGGTCAGTGACTTAGAGTTAGTTACTAAATCCAGAGACAGTCAGACAGTTATGGCTGGTTCACACCTAGGCGACTTGCGATCTGACTTGTGTCACCCCAAGTCGCCTCAAGTCGCTTGGCATCCGAAATCCCATTGAAATGAATGGGAGCCGTCTTAATATACACTACTGAAGTCACTCCCGAAAAGGATCCTATACTACTTCAAGGCGACTTCTATTCGACTTGTGCCCATAGTATTCAATGGAAGTAACCTCCAAGTCGGATCCCCATCTATATTGAAGCGACTTTACAGAAAAAAAAAAAATTTACCAAGGTACTCCCAACAAATTACCCAGGCAACCCCCTCCTTCCCTTCTGTGATTGGCCACAGGCAAAGTCGTCTGGCATGGAGGTCACGTCAATATAGAGGTCGCTTTGTAAGTCACCCAAAGTCGCGCTGAAGTCACCTTGTAGTAGCATTCAAATCGCTTCAACATGGAGGTCGCTTTGTAAGTCACCCAAAGTCGCGCTGAAGTCACCTTGTAGTAGCGTTCAAATAGCTTAGCAAAGTCTCCAATGAAGTCGGATAGCCTATGTGTGAGCCGGCCCTTAGCATTTTTATTAGGAGATAAGTAATGGCATCCACCATATTAAAAGTGAGGCCCCCAAAAAGGAAACCTGTGTACTAGTGATATAGATTGTAAATTGAAAAAAAAACAAACATTTTTAAACTTCAACTAATCCTGCATATGTTTTTTACTGAGTCTAGGAACATATTCGCACTATGTATTCAAAACACATTCTTGCCTACTGAACAAACTAAGGCCTCATGCACACAGAATGTTAAAAAATGTTCTAAAACGTCAGAAGCTTTGTAGTGAGTTTTTCAGCTCTCTTCAGCGTTTTTGAGCAGTAGCATTTTTTTTTCCAATGGACCAAAAACGTCCAAAAAATTTGGCGAGCCACGTTTTTGTGGGTTTTTAAGCGGTAGCAGTTTTGAGCATTTTCTTTTCCCCTCAATGGATCTAAAACATCCAAAAACGGTAAGCAGCGGTTTTTGCGCGTTTTTACAGCTGAAAAACGTCTCTCAAAACCCACTGCTCTTGAATTTTTTTTTACAGCTCAAGAACGCCCCAGCCCCAGCCAAAACCAGTTCATAACAGCCTATGTGTGCATGAACACATAGAACAGTGGTTCTCAACCTGTCTAGTGCCGTGACCTCTTGATAAAATTTCCCAAGTTGCAGGGTCCCCTAGCAGTAAAATTATTTTCGTAGCGTGGGTTGTCAGCACCCAAGGCAGGCAAGTAATTTGCGCCCCTAACCCGCGGACATTTATCGCTCCCTGAGTCCCTTCCACAGTATTAAAACCCCTTATGGTACATTTTAGGATGTACCACTCTCTTTGTTATCCTTTCTTTGCCCTTTATCTCTCTGTTGCCGAATTTCTTGGTTTTTTTCTCCCATCTCTCTCTATCTGTCTTTCTTGTTCTTTTTATTCTCTCTCCCTTTTTCTTTGTTCCTTTCCCTCTTTTGCTCTCTCTTCAGAACCCTCTGGTATAGCCCCCCCTCCGTGCAGACCCCTCTATCAGTATAGACCCCCTCTATCAGTGCAGACCCCCCCCTCTATCAGTGCAGACCCCCCCTCTATCAGTGCACACCCTC